>JALXJV020000011.1:6601671-6634171 GCA_024633595.2 Lepomis macrochirus | reverse complement strand
GGCGGGCCGTCCAGGAGCAACACCAGGTCTGAGAACCATACTCGGGCCAGCCGGAACGGGGCTACCAACAGTAGACTGATACCGTCCTGACGGACCCTCTCCAGAACCCCTGGGAGCAGAGCAACTGGGGAAATGCTTACAGACGCAGCCTCGGCCACGTGTGCACCATAGCGTCCAGACCCAATGGGGCTGGAGGAACGAGAGAGAACCATAGCAGGCAGTGCGTAGTCTCTTGAGACGCAAACAAGTCCACGTCTATGGGGCCGAACTCTTCGCATAAGAGCTCCACCACCTCGGGGTGGAGTCTCCATTCCCCGGACCTCAGCTGCTGCCTTGACAGCAGGTCTGCTCGATACCACGCCCCAGCCTGTGAGGGAGGTGTCTGTCGAAATATCCAGCCGGCGACAAGACCCTCCCAGCACGGGCCCCCGGGACAGGAACCAAGTTTCCTTCCAAACTGATAGGGAACAAAGACACTTGTGCGTAACCCAAATCAGGCGGAAAGGCATCCCCTCGGGGAAAAAACCCTTGGTCCTTAGCCACCACTGCAGGGGTCTCATGTGCAGCAGTCCAGATAGTATTACGCTGGACGCAGCCGCCAGGAGACCCAACACTTGTTGAAAGTGTTTTATAGTGACGGCGTGGCCTCACTTCACCCCTTTCACGGCAGCCAATATGGTGTCGACACGTGCCGGAGACAATTGTGCCCACATCGTTGTCGAATCCCATACTACCCCTAGGACTGTAGTCCGTGGGTGGGCGCCAGCACACTCTTCTTTGCGTTGAGCTTCAGCCCTAAACGCAGCAGATGGGCCAGAACAACATCTCGATGCCGAACCGCCAACTCTCAAGACTGGGCTAGGATAAGCCAGTCATTGATGAGTTGAAAATCCGGATGCCCTGGAGCCTCAGCGGGGCCAGTGCTGCATCCATACACTTGGTGAATGTGCGAGGGGAAGTGCCAGGCCGAATGGAAGAACCCGATACTGGTAAGCCACACCCCCGAAGGCGAACCTCAGGAACTTCCAGTGAGAAGGACGGATGGAGACGTCCTGTCCCAACACCGGACCTTGCTCCGGGCGGACCATAGTCCAAACCACCCTGGTGAACTCTGGAGGGCGGGTCTTGAACCGTAGTCGATACCCGTCTATGGCAGTGCGCAGGGCTTGCGGAGAATGTTCGTCAGGCTCCGCCAAACCTTCTGCAAAATCTGCCAACAGAACCAGCCCCTCGGGGCTGGAGGTCGGTGTCTTGTGTGATTTTTAGGTGGACCCCTGAAGCCCCAGAACGGCAGGGGAGAGCCACCGAAGATCCACGGTGAGTGAGTCTGGATGCCGCCTGACTGCAGACCTTCAGGGCAGGTAGTACGGCATGGACTCGATGGTGGCAGGTGCGTCCCGAACGTGTAAACGGCGGGATAACATCACCCGTTGTCACGGCGGAGGGGACCTCGGTCGGCCTCCGGGGGGGGCCAAATGGAAGGACGGATGGAGACGTGGAAATAGGCGTCCTTAGATCTAACATGACAAACCAATCCCTGGATTGGATGTGCGTCACGATGGCGGGGATGATGAACATCTTGAACCGGTTCAGAACCCGCAGATCTAGGATCGGGCGCAATCCTCCGTCCTTCTTGGGGACCAGGAAGTAACGGCTGTAAAACCCTGCGTCTCTGACCGGCGGGGGAACGCATCTGGCCGTCGCTGGAGAAAGGATCCATGCGGGACCTCAGTACCCGCATGGACAGGATTTCGCAATGGCCACAAGCAGCTGCCTCAAGAGCTGCTTGGGCGTGCTCCATCCCAGACATGAGACACACAGCTCATGAGAATCTCCTTCCGTAAGAAGACATGGACAAGGGTCAACACACTTACGGAACAGGTTGCCAGACATCTTCCAGGTAACAATCTTCTGCTTCTTTAGAACTGGAGCTTTCCTCAAACATACAGAGCGCCTGCTGAATAGAAAAAAGCTAATGAGTATTTGATGCCGGTGTGCTTATATACGCCTCCGGTTACACCGTCACATCCTACCGTTCTAGCAACAGCCAATAGGATTGGAGTAGTTTCATTCACATTCAGACCTGCTACGCCTAGAGGCGTTCCCATAGTGTCGTAACCGACACAGTTCGAGTTCCCTCGAAGGGGAACTTGAGCGAGTTTTGTCTACATCAGAATTTTTTCAGAAATCATGCAATACAATTCGGTCACCATACATAATAAAAGAACACTGCAAATCAAAACAGACATTGCAGGATTCAAAATTGGTCCTTATTTCTATGTTCCAATCACACTGGTATTAAAAAATATTGCTGTGTAGATGATGTGTGGGAACACATTGTTTTGGATAACCACAGAAACCAAGATGATAATGTTCTGACAGATTACAGTGATGGCATGTACTTTTAAGAACACTCATTATTCAAAGATAAACCTCAAACTCTAATTTTTAATCTAATCCTATAGGATTAGATTTTGGTGAGATTATGACAGGTAGGAAATACAGCCAGTAATTCTGAAATCTTTTGCTTTATATTGTATGGCATTTTACAAGCATTTACTGTCATCACTGTCCAACCGACTCACACACCCAGTTGTAACCATAGACCATGTATCTTTACATCATATACACTATATAACATAATTTCTACACCGCTGCTTCGTCTGTGTCTGCAAAATGAATGAATATGAAATATTAACAGCTTAATCTGGGCACCACATCTGACAGCAGTCTCCACTCTGCGTTCCAGCTGAGCATCAAACACCTCAGCCTGTTTCCTGTACTGGCTGTGTGTAAGTAAACACATAAAAATGATCATGAAACCAATGAGACGGGCAACATAAATATTTGGAAGACTTTTTGATGTTTGCAGTGTTTTGAACAGGTATCAACACAGTCACCTCCAGGATCAGTCGGCATTATCCTGGTTTGAACTAATTTGCAGCTTTGAGATTTCTGTGAATCACCGTGCAGGATAAAGAAGAACAAACTACATTCAGAAGATTTTTTCTACATAAATACACATTATGTGGATAAACAAAGTTATCTAATCCGTGTATGGTTCGTTCTTTCATTATCAGTCATGAATATGCAGAGGGAGCAGCTCCAGCACAGGACCCCAAACTTCTCTTTCCCGAGCCACATTAACCAGCTCTGACTGGGGGATCCCGAGGCGTTCCCAGGCCAGCGTGGAGATATAATCTCTCCACCTAGTCCTGGGTCTTCCCTGACGCCTCCTCCCAGCTGGACATGCCTGGAACACCTCCCTAGGGAGGAGTAGGGTGAACAGAGGGAGAGTGGGGGGCTGGAGCGTAGGCCTGTAGGCATGTACATTTGAAACACTTCGTTACTGAGATAGTTTAATCTTCATACATTATTAACACAGTGGATTCTAAAAACAGTGAATGTAACCCGAGTTTGTCATCTCTATCTGAGGGATCTGAGTGTAACTCTGGGTCTTTTTCCGGTTTTATCCAAAGACACCTGTGTGTCCGACATTAGGATGTGATTTAAGCTGAGATAGAGATCACCCAATTTAATATCCTAACAATAGGAGAAATTTTTAAGAAGTTTTTTTCTCCTTGCTGTGTAGGTCCCCATATAACTTCAATAAAATAAATGCTCTGTTTCCTCTCTCTGGCAACACGGCAGATTAGTCACAAAAGAACAAAAAGAGAAAATAATCACTTATGCATTTGGCCAATGACAATTGTGCAACAATTTGTTTTACAACAAGAACGAATAAAAAAAGTAAATAATCTTTCATGCATTTGAAACAGATTGTTACAGAGAAAGTTTAATTGTCATTGTTATTTACTATAAGACAGTTTAATCACAGATAAGAAAAAACATACATAAATCCACACTGAATCTCATCTAATGTTGAGCTCCACATTTGTCAAGCTGACCCGGCGGAGGTGTGGCTGTCTCCCGTATGCCTGTCTCATTTCCTTCTCCTGCATGCCATCTCACCTGCACGCCGCCCCGCTCTGCACGGCAGCCTGCATCGTTACTGTGTAGCCCTGGCGACGCTTCGACCAGGTGATTTGAATTGGGGCAATCAGAAGCTCACGCCCAGTTCAATCAGCGGATTACAAATACACACAATACAGTCATTTGGCTGGTGTGCGACGGACTGAGAGGGCAGCAGAAGCACTGAACGCATCCACTGTGAGGAACTGAGACTTTGATTGTAACGGGCTATGAGTTTTTCACCTGTTACTCCTGTTACACCTGATCCTGTTCAACTGGTCAAAATAAATCTTTCTGAGTGAAATCCAAAGTCTGGTCCTTTTCAAGTGTGGACACCTCACAGCTAGAAGACCCTTGACAACATTTAAAACCTGAACACATCTGGCAGACCAAGGAAGGCCAAGGAAGGAAATCCAAAAGATCAGACAGATAATCAAGACATCCAGGTTCAGGGTTGGGTTCAGGTTCTGGGATGGAAGCAAAGGCATGAAGTACATGTCAAGTGTGACAAACTGGCTGAGGAACATTTGATTTGGGCCTGTAGATACTGAACATATACATGAGCAGAGAAAACAGAGAGCACTGGACTACTGGAGAACACCAACTTAAGGGGTCAGGGGAAGGTGGTAGGAAAGAAAGAATTACAGAAAGACACTATCTCAATCTTTTATTCTTTATTCAGATTGAGGACTGCAGGCTGTCAGAGATCAGCTGTGCTTCTCTGGCCTCAGCTCTGAAGTCCAACCCCTCCCATCTGAGAGAGCTGGACCTGAATAACATCGCCCTGCCAGATCCAGATGTGCTGCTGCTGTGTGATTTTCTGGAGAGTCCACAATGCAGACTGGAGACTCTGAGGTCAGACACCATTTCTTCCTTCTGTGCTGAGATTAATATAATGTGAAAGTTGTGGTGACACTAAAGTGCAGACATAAGGCTGATATTATACTGATCAAAACTGAGGATTGTAATGCTAAAGTCTGCTTTTTCTACTTCAGTGGTTTAAAACCCTCACGTATCCCTAAGGACATTTTTGTCTTTGTCATTTTCTGTCTTTTGATTTTATTGGCATTTTGAGTGTGTTCATGCTGTTGGCATGATTTTTTTGTCAAAAGTTGTATTTTAATTTTTTTTTTAATTTCCCAATTTTTTCTTACAGTGTAGAAAATACACGCTGTAAACTTTTTAAGGGATAAATTCGTAACTTTTATTAAAGCTATACATAAGGGTTAAAAGCAGTGGTGTAGTCTACGTGATATGCAGGTATACACTGTATAACCACTAGGAACGGTCAAAGATTTCCGTATACCCACTTAAAATAGTGTAATGAGCGTAATGATACGTAACAACATCGTTTTGTGACAGAACTTTCACATCTTCATTCATAAATTTACCCCGTCTCTGTTGTGAAGCTCTGAACTGACGTTTGGGGCTTCCATGACCTGGGACCGGGATCTGATGGGATCAGCTACCAAACAACAACACAGCTGCGTGGCAGTCACTTGGTGTTTGTTTGAAATTAACTAAAGTGAATCACTGAAGGAGATGTGAAACGTGAGCAAACGCAGACTTAAGCCAGCAGCTAAAGCTGCTCCGCTCCGGTTGACACTGTAGCTGCAGCAGATGGCACGAAGGCTAAATGTAGCTGAGTTAGATGGTGATTAACACTAAACATTAGACATTTCCACCATAAATTGGTGCAGAAAATGTCTACAGAATGCAGGAAATGAAATGTTTAAGGCTCAAAATCTTCTAGGGAAGGACCCCAAGACCCCCCAATTGTGTATTCATCAATGAATATTTCTTTAAATACTATTAAAATATCTTCTAGTCTTGATCTTGTGACCCCAATATTCTGGATTGTAACGTCTTGTACACTGTTTTGTGTGTGTTTTGTTACAACTCTAATCTGAGACCTAAAATGTCCCCACCTCTTTTCAACACAAAGTGACGCCCTTTCCCACCTGTAACTGTCATTGGCTGTTAAAGTCTTTGTGTTGTAGCCTAAGCAGTCCTTCATAATGCTTTCTATTACATGTACATGCATACTGTAAGTATTAGTGAGTGTAGTGGCGCTCATGGGACGTCACGCTGGGACGGGTGAGTATGAGGCTGAGAGGGAAAAATCACAGAGAAACTAGACTATACCACTGGTTAACAGCTTAATAAAACAAGAAACATCTCCACTGGATAATTCAATCTGAACCTCTTTGTTACGTCCCGGCTAAAAAAATTGACAGATTTATGGCGTTAATTTTTAGTCATAAATTGTGAGCGTGTAAAACATGCTCACAAGCAAATTATGTCATTCTACAAGCAAAAATTAAACTTCCTGCGTGCACGATACAGTACTTGCACACAAATTCAACAACTGAGAGTTGTACAGGTTCGTGCGAGCAAGCGCCTGGTTTGCTCTCAAAGGATAACTCTGCTTGCGCAGTGGATTTCTGCTCGCTCCGCTGATTTCTGCTCACTTGAGTCTACATGGCTTTTGACAATTTGGGGGCGGAAACCAAGGAGGGCACTGACCCTCTTATGATTGGTAACTTTCAACGTGATCACAACCAGAGCCCTTAAATAAGAGTTACGACACTCTTTGATCTCGCCTCCACGCAATCACGTTCTCCATACAGCTTTCAGTAGTTCTGAACCAATCCGCGCTGTCAACCACTTTGAACGGTTTCAGGTCGGACAGACACCAGCAGCGACTATATTTGCATCGGTTTTCGGATAAATATTAAGGCATAATGTGTTTTGATTACTATCCTAACACTTACATATGATAGCCTACCATTTCTTCTGGGGAGTCGGGAAAGCAGTATTATCAGTTTTGTGTTTAATTTTGGAGGGAAGAGGTGTGACGCTTCAACACATTTGCAGACTATTTGCAGACACAGCAGACTATATTTGCAGCACTTTTCGTATAATGTGCATTGATTACTACGGTAACTGTACTTACAGTAGTGATTTTTTTCTTTGGAGGGACAGCATTACCAGTGTTATCTGTTGAAATGCAACTGCAGAGATGGTTAGGCTTCTGAGTGAATTACTCTGTTCCTAAATACAATCCATGTAATTACTGTTTTGTAATTTATTTTAAAATGGCTATTGTAACGTTACCCCTTTATCCTTCCCTAAACACAGGCTAAACTATACCTCGGAACACTCTAATACATGCATAGAATATGCTGCATATGCAGAATATATAATTAGTCTACTGTATATCACATGTCCCAATGTACTGTTGTGTTAAGACACATTCATATAAACATCCCCAACAAGTGAATATCAATAAATAACTGAAGCTGCTCAGTTTAAGTCAAGAGAGAAGTTTGGTCAATAGTGCAAAATATATAAGGCAACCAATTGCATTCAACAAAACACCTTATTATATATTATCTACAGGGAGAGGGTCAGTGAGGTTGTTTCGTTGAGGACATTCCATTGTCAGAAACAGACCATGTCATAGGCCCCAGATGAGACCAGCTCTTAAGGAGACACGAGTCTGGTGCTGCTGGAAAGAACAGGGAGAAGAAAGATGAAACAGTGTTAATGCTGTCATGGGCTGGCTGTGCCACCTCTTTGTCCTCATGTTTTCCTCCTCCCTTCCCTATTGTTCCTGTCAGTCTTTGTCGTGGTGTGTGTGCATGCTTGTCTGGTGTGGGCGGAGTGTTCCAGCTGGTCTGCCATGGAACTCCACACCTGAAGCTCGCCACCATAATCACCTCAGCTATAAAGACCCGCTCAACCTCCAGTCAGCCAGATCGTCCGCTTACTCCACCTGTGAGCTCAGCCCCGCTCACGAGGACATCGCTAGACAGCCCTGCCTCGGGTGCCAGGAGCTTGGTTTCCCCAGCCTGCCCTCTCTCCGCCACAGACCCACGCCATTCACCTGCAGATTCCCTAACTTGTCAATAAACTATCGTATTGCAAGCAACCTGCCTTGAGTCCGCTTTTGGATCCCTGCAAACTGCACCTAACAAAACACATTAATACAAGGTTAATACATTTAAGACATTGATTTTAATATTACAATATGAATTATAATTACATGGAAAGCCAATGTTTCCCAAATAATATGAGGTTGAGATTACAGGAGTGAGAGTACACAGTTAGGTCCAGTTGTATCTGGACATTGGCATAATTTCGGTTATTTGGTTTTGTGCCCCAGTAAAGAATTTGATATTACGTAACTATAAACTTTTCTTCATGTTATTTCAATGGACTAAAAGTTGTAAGACAAGTTCCTTTACACCTTAATAAAATGTTCATATTTAGTACTACTACTTTGTTGCAATTTCTTTGAATTTAATCACCAAATATTAACTACCAAAAGAGGGATCAAGTGTGCACACAAACAGGGAAAAAGCCAAATCAGTTGCTGCAAAGTAAAAAAATCTGCGCACTTTTAGGCTGCAAATATGTAAAATGTTAATTATGTGTATTTTAAGGCAGCATTTCAATCTACAAGACTTAAATGTGCAGACTTTTCTCAAATTATAATGTCTGCTTTTGTTGGTCATCACTGTTGAGATTTGTTGTTGTTTAGGTGGCAGGCTAATTAACAGGGGAAACCTTGACTTGTGTCTGCAGTGGTCACTTTATTAGGTACACATATAGAATCTAATGTAATAAATACACCAGCTCAGCCATGAATTCTGCTTTTATGATGCCTGTACTGTTCAGAATTTATTTACACAGACATACACAGAAGTGTTAATTCACTTACATGTTTAATCACTGAGGTCATACTTGGCGATGTTGGTGTTGTACTGAGCTGCATTATAATTAGAGGACTTTATGATATTCTGGCCCTTTAATGTACATTATGTAAATAGGGAGGACAAAAAATTCCTCATATCCAACACATTGTAGTTCAGTAAAGCACCGTTTAATTTTAACCTCAGTATTAAACATTTAATTAAATGTGTAAAATTATATCACTATATTCATATTTGCATCAAAGTGGAAGAAAGCTTGTCCTGGTTATTGTTTACTGGACATGGTATTTGCACTCCACTAACTTACACCTAAATATACGTATAAGTTTGGCACATTTCTATGAGGCCTATAAGCAGATACAGCTGCCAGTTTATTAGGCACATCGAGCTGAAACTAATGCATTCCTGCAATAATCCTACCTTCATGAAGGTTACAATATTCAGTTTTAGCTGTTCAGAGGCACTGATTGAACACGGAGAGCTGTTTCTGACAGGGACATACCTTTTTGATATTTGGATCCTTTGTAGATAACTGGCTTGCCCGCTCATTAAAGACAGTCTCCGATGGTTTCATATGTCAGCCTCCTCAACAGAAAAACATCTGAAGTCGTTATCTGCTGCAGTTATAACGTTACTTTTTTTGCTGCTGATCTTATCAGCCGATGCACTGTCAAACAATGCAACGTTAATGACTGAATTAACGTTAACCAAGGAACAACCTTGCTAGATACAAGCTTGCCATGGTATCTATTTCACATAGCTAACATTACCGTTCATAGTAACGTTACGTTGCTACAACGGTAGCCACTAAGTGCTGCTAACTCCTACTATAATTCTAATAAACAAAGATAAACTTTGAATGCAAACGAATTAACGTACACTTATAACTTGACATTTAAAGTAAATGTCCACAAACTGACAGGGAGTAACGTTAACTTTATGGTAACTTAACCAGTGAAGTGTTGCTCAGGTTAGCTAGCTGCACTTAGAATCTAATGATTAATTAGTAATTAGTTAATATCTTCTGAACTAAACTTAAGTTAATCTAAAGCTGGCTACATAAAATACCACTATTGACTAGGGATGGGATGCTCGATACTGACGTGTCGACGCTGTGGCGGGATCCCGAAGCGCAGACCTTTTGAAACAGTGCTTCAAAGCGTGGTTCAAAACGTCAATTTCACATGACCGCAGTGAAGCGCGGCTTCAGTGCGTTTCACCCCTCTTTCGAGAGGTGGCACACCTGCTGCTTCTATGCTTGATTCACAGTGTTTAGAACAAACCACACACTCTAATGCCGGTTTCAGACCAAACGCGAATTTTTGCCTTGCAACGCTTTCCTCGTGTGAGTTCATTTGCTGTAAGTGTTCACACACAACGCGAGAAGGCGATTTTAACACGATAAGGTGAATAAACACAACTCGCCATTACTACAACTGTATGAAACCAAAGTAAACATTTTGCTGTGATTAAATAGCAATAAACGGATTAAACTCATGCCGAAATAACTACAACATGATGCAGATTTGTTAAACATATGAATTCATGCTTTGTCAGGTCTGTCAGCAAGACTTCTAAAATGTTTGTTTTCTGAATGGAGTTTGGATCGATTAGGACTATGCTATGCTAACTTGGTCACAGTAAACTACAATGATAGCTGGAATAAAGTTACAGACACATATTTTCTGAACCCACCAGGTAGTTCAACCTCCGCGCTTTCTTTTCTCCAAGTAATGTTCAGTTTGGTCCGGTTTTTATATAAATGTTTATATAAATAAGTCGCAGTCCGACAGAGCTAACAACACTAACAACAACACTGTAACCGGATGTGCACGGAAGCTGCTGAGAAGCTCCAGTGAAGATAAATCAACGTTGAAATCCCCAAAACTGAAGTAAAAAGCTTATTTAATAAACAGTTAACTCCGAGCTCCTCCGGCGAGTATACAGCATTGTTGTCAGAGCCGAATCCGACCGACTACGGGGGGTTATTTCTCTAATGTTTGGAGCGCTGCTCCCTGCTCCTCCACCCCGAGTTTAGCAGCTGTCAGTCGGCCTGCAGATTTTCAATCCCCCGCTCTGCCCAACCCTCTCTACACAACAGCCTCGGTGACGTACGGACAATCTCAACACTGATAGGCTATCTCGACTCAGCATCACGCAACTTCTTCGCTTGAGTTGAAAATATTCAACTCTCCTTCTCGTCAGGGGCCCCGCCCCCTTTGCGTCGCTTTGCGCCACCCGACAGGAAATCGCAACTCTACGCGTCTTTGCATTAACTTTGTATGTTAACTCACCGCTCCGAACGTTCGCAACGCTTTTGCTCTGAAAGCACCTTAACTCATTTGACAGATTTGTTCCAAGGACCCACAATCCTTTGATTTATTGTCAGGAGCGTCATGCTATAGTATAGCCACACCTGTAAGCCAAAAAAAAAACCTTTTGCAACAAATGTACCATGTGACCAAATTTTTCCAAGGCTGGGGATGTCAATTATGAAAAAAAAAACAACTCAGCCCCAAAACAGCTGAATATTTCTGAATAAAATTCTTGACATATAGCAAATGTGAGACATTGTTCCACTTTTCATTTATCATTCTTGAAACAACTTCATCTTTACTCAGTTATGAACTTTTAATCCATTACACCTAATCATTGCAGGCACTCATTATTGAGTACTATTTATTATTACACTAGGACCTATATCTTTCCTGCTAATTATCGTTACACCTCTGTTAAGGTATAAGCTACTGTATAATTCTGTGGATATCCACATTTATTGCTATATTCTTAGATTTGTATACTTTATATTCTTTACTCACTAACTTCAACTAGCTATTATTTCTATTCCTTTTATGCCTCATGAGTATCTGCAACAAAGAATTCACCCTCGTAGATCAATAAAGTATTCCGATTGTGAAAATGGATAGGGTTGTGGTTTAGACATATGCCTTAAGTGTGAGAGATGTGGGTTTGATTTCCACTGTGATACATGTGTCCCTGAGAAAGGCAACCCCAAGGTGCACCCTCTGACACAGCAATTGTGATTGAAATGAGTGATTACTTATGAAACAACACACAGATGTGTTTTATTTAACACACTTTTATTGCAGTCTCCATCTGCTGTCTCTGACAATCTTAAAGCATTTGTTTGTTGTATGGTGATTTCTCTGGAATCCTGTTGTCGTGTATTGATAAGACGTTTGGAATTGTAAACGCTGGTCAGTCATTGTTTCAATTAAACCCCTACCAAGATGTGTCGATATCAAAAGTGTCCAGTAGATGTCACCGTTGAGGCGGATGTCGAAGTGTTTCGAAACCTCGACGCAATTCTGGCACAATTGATTCAAATGTTTCAATGTTTCACAAAGCCTCGCTTTGCCCATCACTACTATTGACTAAATTCACAATGGTGGTCAGTTGATGGGTTAAAACTTACCAGCGAGCGTAGGTTCATTGGACACAATAAAAATGAATGGGATACAGCGCTGAAACTTTTTCTTTTGTGTTTATTGCCGGTGGGCAAGCCAGTTTAATGGTGCAGTACCACCGCCAACTGGACTGGAGTGTGGAACGAGAGATTAAGCAGTAAAATAAACAAACAAAACAGAAAAATATTTGATCTGAATCAGTTTCTTTAAGAAACAAGAACAGAAGTCAATGGTAGTGTCGTAACTATTATTTAAGGGCTCTGGCTGTGATCACGTTGGGAGTGACCAATCATAAGAGGGTCAGTGCCCTCTTTGGTTTCCGCTCCCAAATTGCCAAAAGTCATGTAGATTCGAGCAAGCAGAAATCAGCTGAGCGAGCAGAAATCCACTCCGCGAGCAAAAGTACACTACGCGTGAGCAGAATTCCACTATGCAAGCAGAGTTATCCTTTGAGAGCAAACCAGGGGCTTGCTCGCAGAAACCTGTACAACTCTCAGTTGTTGAATTTGTGTGCGAGTACTGTATCTGGGAAGGTTAATTTTTGCACCTGTGGAATAAGAATTTGCTCGTGAGTATGTTTTATACGCTTACAGTTTTTCAACTTCAACTTTTTTGACAGTGTAATCAGCTGCATCCACATGGTACTAAAACTTTCATTTAAGCTGAACTTGTTACCAAAGTTTTTTATTAATATTTTTTATTAATAGGCTAAAGTCTACATGTAATTACGGAGGTCCGGACCTCGGTGACCTCATAGCTGGTTACGGCCATGATTGTGTGTGTTCTGCAGCCTTTTTCAAGTAGTACTGCCACAGTGATCAATGGCCGTGATGCTGCTCAGTGGTTGTATTAGAGACTGGGTCTGTTTACGTACGTTCATCAGCAGAGCGGCCGTGGTGGAGTATACGGTAAATCGTTCTGGTGGACCGGTCTGGATCAAAGTCCAGGGCCATTTTTTACTCCCAGTCCATCCCTGATGTAAAAGCTCTCAATGAAACACAATATTAAGCATTGCTGCTAAAACGTTCTTGTGCTTTTATTTTGTAGGTATAAACCCTTCAGAGGAAGTAATTATGAGAGTAACTGCTGCTGTCATGGCTGAGATCTACTTTAGCAGCAGCCACTTTTTTCATTTGCTGCTTTCAAAGTAATGTGGCAGCGGGCCAGATATACTTGCTGTGGACAGCCATCCTTTGAGGACCACTGCTCTAGATAATTGCACACTTTAATACTAAGCCAGCAGATCACTCAAGTCTGTTGTAGTTAAGGATGAGAAAAGCTCGGAGTGAGAACAGCTTAACACGACATACGTGTCCAACAGAGTAGAAAATTTAACTTAATTTAATTTAATTCAACGAGGCAGATGGATAAAGTAAAATCACCACCACCAAGAACTGACATGAAGCCGACAGAGCACTGAAACCCAGTGGGGCCTCAAGCAGCAAGCTAACACACTATTTAAGAACAGTCTGCTTTGATGCAGTCTTCAAATAAAAGGATCTGTCAGACTTAATGACTTACAGACTTAATTCATCAACACACTTAGAAATAATAAAACAAACAGACGTAACACTCTTTCTGATTATTATCTTATATTCCACATGATGTTTACAGAATGATAAAATACATAAATACAATGAATAAATAAACTATAAGACAATAACAAATATTTCCATTTTCTAAACTTCTACATTCTGAACCTTCTTCAGCTCTGAACAGATTATTAAACACTGAATGATTTCAAGCAGGAACATTGTCTTCTAACGTTATATCATTTATTCTTTATTCAGATTGAGTTCTTGCTGGTTGTCAGAGATCAGCTGTGCTTCTCTGGCCTCAGCTCTGAAGTCCAACCCCTCCCATCTGAGAGAGCTGGACCTGAGTGCCAACGAGCTGCAGGATTCAACAGTGAAGCTGCTGTGTGGTTTTCTGGAGAGTCCACACTGCAGACTGGAGACTCTGAGGTCAGACACTATTTTTTCCTTCCGTGCTGAGATTAATATGATGTGAAAGTTGTGGTGACACTAAAGTGCAGACATTAGGATTATATTATAATGATCCACACCGAGGATCTTAATGCTAAAGTCTCTTTTCTTCTTCAGTGGTTTAGTCCATTGACTGTGGCAGAGCAATGTTGAGCTCCACATTTAAAAGCTTAATATAACAAGAAACATCTCCTCTGGATAATTCACTCTGAACCTCTTAAACTTCTGATTATCAGCTTCTACTCCACATCATGTTTTTAAAGAAATGATAATAAAATACATAAATACAATGAATAAATAAATAATCTCTATTTCAACTATCAGACAATACCAAATATTTTCAAGTTTTGTTTTTCCAACATTGTTATGAAGCTATATGATGCTTTTACTGACTGAATAGTTTAATGTGAAGAAGGTTCGATTTGATGAATCCACTATTCCTTAAAGATATATTGTGGATGTCTTTTGTTCACATTTCCTACAGAGTTTAAGAGGTGAAGTCACTACGTCTTTATTAAAGTAGCAGCACATTGTCATTAATATTAATGAGAGCTCTTTTTACCTTTTTGTATTTTACAGTTTGAACCTGCAACCTTTTGGGTACAGGTGTTTGGAGTTTTCATTTTCTAAACTTCTACATTCTAAACCCTCTTCCGCTTTGAACAGATTATTAAACACTGAATGATTTCAAGCAGGAACATTGTTATGCAATTTATTCTTTATTCAGATTAACTCTCTGCTGGTTGTCAGAGATCAGCTGTGCTTCTCTGGCCTCAGCTCTAAAGTCCAACCCCTCCCATCTGAGAGATCTGGACTTGAGTCGCAACAACCTGCAGGATTCAGTAGTGAAGCTGCTGTGTGGTCTTCTGGAGAGTCCACACTGCAGACTGGAGACTCTGAGGTCAGTTCACTGACTCTCTGTTACTCTTGTAGATCTGATATGTTTAATTAACAATTAAACCTAATTTGTGTTCATACATACTTCAGTCCATAAAGTTGTAAATGTATGTTTCTTGTACTTAATTTAGTCTGCAGTCACAAAGACTTGTGTTTCTTAAAGAAACTGTAGAAAGTGTCCGCTGTTAGTCGTAAAAGTATTCTGTTAGGGATCTACCAGATGGCAAGAGAAAGTGTGCTGGCAGCTGGTTAAACTGATACAGCTGGGTTTTCGCGACTGCGCTCCTTTCTATCCATATTATGTCCGCTCTCTGGCCAACAAAATGGATGAACTCCTGCTCCTCAATCAAACTAACTATGACCTCTGCAGATCTGTCGCCCTCTGTTTTACTGAATCCTGGTTCTCCCCTCACATCCCAGACAGTGCACTTCACCTGCCGGGATATAATCTTATCCGTACGGATCGCGTAATGGAGCTCACGGGAAAAACAAGGGAAGGTGGACCTGTTTCTACTTAAAGTTGGTGTGTTTGTCCTGGTTGCTGTTTACATTCCACCTCAGGCTTGTGTTAGTGAGGCGTCACTACACCTGGCGGACGAGATGACTAATGCCTTTCGTTTGAATTAAAACCCTTTGAACTGTACCTCCCTGCTCATTGTTCTGTTATGTGTTTGTGATGTGGAAAAGGTTGGTGGACCCAAATGCAGACAAGGGAACAGGCAGGTACAGTCACTGTCTGGTTCATCGTGATCCCGACATACAGGCAGAAACTTAAATCTGCTAAACCTGTTGTAAAGACTGTGAAAAGATGTTGTGCAGACATTTGGAAGATGTCTGTAGAAGGCTGACATTATGATGATCCACAATAACACGTAGACAAAGTTGCTCTATTCATTTCAGGGAAAAGCTTATTGATTAGGACATAGTAATGTTGAGCTCCACATTTAAAACCTGAACACATCCGATTGGATAAGAAATGGATTTTTATCTCCATCATTTATTCTTTATTCAGATTGTGGGAATGCAGTTTGTCAGAGATCAGCTGTGCTTCTCTGGCTTTCAGCTCTGAAGTCCAACCCCTTCTATCTAAGAGATCTGGACCTGAGAGACAACAAGCTGCAGTATTCAGTAGTGAAGCTGCTGTGTAGTTTTCTGGAGAGTCCACACTGCAGACTGGAGACTCTGAGGTCAGTTCACTGACTCTCTGTTACTATTGTAGATCTGATATGTTTAATTAACAATTGAAGCTAATTTCCGCTCAGACATAACTTCCATCCATAAAGTTGTTAATGTCCTTTTGTTCATATTTTCATGTATCTTGTACTAAATTTAGTCTGCAGTCACAAAGACTTGTGTTTCTTTAAAAAACTGTAGAAAGGGTCCGCTGTTAGTCGTTAAAGTAAATGAATGTTTCTAATTTTTGGTAAATGGTCACATCTGTATATAAAAGATACTCTGAACTAATACTTGTTTGGAACTGATCAAGTTTACTTGTTGAAGTAGAAATATTTGTTTGTTGGTTTCAATATGTTTTACACAAATAATGTCTGATCACTGATATTGATCCTTCAACACACACACGCACACACACACACACAGAGCCTTTTTCTAAATGCAGCTGTTTAAAGCATCAATATAGTTTTTTTCCTTTATTCAAGACTGGCCTGAATTCAGCAGCATGTTATTGATCTGTGTTGACATGAATACGTGTTTAAATGTTGTGCTGACATTTGGATGATGTCTGTAGAAGGCAGACATTATGATGATCCACTATGAAACAATGACAAAGTCCCCTACTCATTTTAGGGAAAAGCTCATTGTTTAGGACATAGTAATGTTGAGCTCCACATTTAAAACCTGAACATATCTAATTGGATTAGAAATGGATTTTTATCTACATCATTTATTCTTTATTCAGATTAAGTGACTGCAGTTTGTCAGAGATCAGCTGTGCTTCTCTGGCCTCAGCTCTGAAGTCCAACCCCTCCCATCTGATAGATCTGGAGCTGAGTGGAAACGAGCTGCAGGATTCAGAAGTGAAGCTGCTGTGTGGTTTTCTGGAGGATCCACACTGCAGACTGGAGACTCTGAGGTCAGTTCACTGACTCTCTGTTACTATTTTAGATCTGATATGTTTAATTAACACTTGATCCTAATTTCTGTTCATACATAACCTCCATCCATATAGTTGTAAATGTCCTTACAGGTTCTGCTACAATAATATGTAAAGACCCCTGTGCGGTTGTCCTGTGTAACGTTCTTGTGCTTACATTCATACCATTGTCCCAGAGACGTCGCCCTTCAAGGATGTGGCTGAGACCGTTTTGAGTTCTGTGTTTTATTTCTACAGTTCAACACCTCTGCATACACTATACTTTCACTCACTCACACCTAACACTACTAACTTTTCTGATTACCACACAACATGCTTTGTTTTACAATCTCTTTAGATTTATTGCTCATCCTTTGTTAAAATAAATTATTATGTTATAGTTTCAATATGGTGCGTCTCCATATTTGTCATGGTCCAAGAGCCAGATTGTGACAAAAATATAATAATATCAGAAGAACAGCTAGCACAGCTACATGTAAACTGAGGTTACCATCATTGTTGCTCATCCTCTTTCTGGTGGAAAGTTTTTTTCTATTTACTCTCTGTAAGTTTGAGTCTGTTGCAAATGTGAACTGTTGTTTGTGTCTGTTTTGGATCTTATGTGTGGTGTTCATGTTCAGTGTTTACAGTCTACCATGGTTGTTACCTGTGAAGTAGCCCAAAGTTGTAAAGTGTGTTAACGCATCCATTTGTTGCAGCAAGTGCACAATTCTGCTGTAAGACAAGTTAAACTGGTATTTGATTCCTTTTCAGACTCAAACTGCAGTTGAAGTCAACCTGTTGGAAACACTGGTCATTTACTTCTGTTACTGGGACAAACTTGGGAAATTCAATTCAATTTTATTTATATAGCAGCAAATCACAACAGTTATCTCACACCACTTTTCATAAACGAGCAGGTCTAGTCTGTATTCTGCGATATTATTCACAGAGAGCCAAAAATGACCACCAAGAGCAAGCACTAGGCGACAGAGGCAAGGAAAAACTTCCTTTAAGAGGCAGAAACCTCGAGTAGAACCATGACTCAGGTTGGGTGGTTTTCAAGACCTTAATACTATTGTCTTTAAAGTTAATTAGCATGAGCCATGAACAACGTCACGGTAAATTTAAAAGCTGATAGCTAAATAAGAGACATTGATCATTTTGAGATTCATTGTCTTATAGTCAATAATTTGTTTCAAAAATCGATAATTCAACTATAAAAACAGTTGTTAGTTGTAGCACTAACACACACACACACACACACACACACACACACAGATCAAATCATATTTCCAAAATGCAGTTGCTTAAAGGATCAATATAGTTTTTCTCCTCTAGTTCCAGACTGGCCTGAGATCAGCAGCATGTTATTGATCTGTGTTGACATGAATAGGTGTATAAATGTTGTGCTGACATTTGGATGATGTCTATAGAAGGCTGACATTATGATGATCCACAATAACACAATGACAAAGTCCCTCTACTCATTTTAGGGAAAAGCTCATTGATTAGGACATAGTAATGTTGAGCTCCACATTTAAAACTTGAACACATCTGATTGGATTAGAAATGGATTTTTATCTCCATCATTTATTCTTTATTCAGATTGAGTCACTGCAGTTTGTCAGAGATCGGCTGTGATTCTCTGGCGTCAGCTCTGAAGTCCAACCCCTCCCATCTGGGAGATCTGGAGCTGAGTGGAAACAAGCTGCAGGATTCAGGAGTGAAGCAGCTGTGTGGTTTTCTGGAGAGCCCACACTGCAGACTGGAGACTCTGAGGTCAGTTCACTGACTCTCTGTTACTATTGTACATCTGATATGTTTAATTAACAATTGAAGCTAATTTCTGTTCATACATAGCATCCATCCATAAAATTGTAAATGTCCTTTTGTTCATATTTTCATGTTTCTTGTACTAAATTTAGTCTGCAGTCACAAAGACTTGTTTCTTAAAGAAACTGTAAAAGGGTCCACTGTTAGTTGTTAAAGTAAATGAATGTTTCTAGTTTTTGGTAAATGGTCATATCTGGATACAGAAGATCCTCTGAACTAATATTTGTTTGAAACTGATCAAGTTTACTTGTTGAAGTAGAAATAGTTCTTTGTTTCTGTTGGTTTCAATGTGTTTTCACAAATAATGTCTGATCACTGATATTGATCCTTCAGAACACACACACATGCACGCACTCACACAGAGCCTTTTTCTAAATGCAGCTGTTTAAAGGATCAATATAGTTTTTCTCCTCTAGTTCCAGACTGGCCTGAGACCAGCAGCATGTTATTGATCTCTGTTGACATCAATTGGTGTATGAATGTTCTGCTGAGATTTCGATGATGTCTGTCTAAGCTGACATAATGATGCTCCACAATAACACAATGACAAAATCCCTCTACTCTATTCTAGGAAAAGCTCATTGATTAGGACATGGTAATGTTGAGCTCCACATTTAAAACCTGAAAACATCTTATTGGATTAGAAATGGATTTTTATCTGCATTATTTATTCCTTATTCAGATTGAGTTTCTGCTGGTTGTCAGAGATCAGCTGTGCTTCTCTGGCCTCAGCTCTGAAGTCCAACCCCTCCCATCTGAGAGAGCTGGAGCTGAGTCACAACAAGTTGCAGGATTCAGGAGTGAAGCTCCTGTGTGGTTTTCTGGAGAGTCCACACTGCAGACTGGAGACTCTGCTGTAAGACACCAATTCTTCCTTCTGGGCTGAGATTAATATGATGTGAAAGTTGTGGTGACACTAAAGTGCAGACATAAGGCTGATATTATACTGATCCACATTGAGGATCTTAATGCTAAATTCTCTTTTCTTCTTCAGTGGTTTAGTCCATTGACTGTGGCAGAGCAATGTTGAGCTCCACATTTAAAAGCTTAATATAACAAGAAACATTTCCACTGGATAATTCACTCTGAACCTCTTAAACTCCTGATTGTCAGCTTCTGTTCCACATGTTTTAAAGAAATGATAATACAATGAACAAATAAATAATCTCTATTTCAACTATCAGACAATAACAAATATATTCAATATTTGCTTTTCCAACATTGTTATGAAGCTATATGATGCTTATACTGACTGAATAGTTTAAAGTGAAGAAGGTTTGATTTGATGACTCCACTATTCCTTAAAGATATATTGTGGATGTCTTTTGTTCATGTTTCCCCAAAGTTCATTGTGACATATTTGGCAGCTTTGGAAACTTTGGGATCTTGAGTGGAATCTTAAATCAGTTTTTTTGTGGGTTTTTCTTTGTGTTTGGCTGCACAACATGAGTTTGTATAGATGGAGCCACTGGTGGAGCTGCAGAGTTTAAGAGGTGTAGTCACTACGTCTTTATTGAAGTAGCAACATGTTGTCATTAATATTAATGAGATCTCTTTTTACCTTTTTGTATTTTACAGTTTGAACCTGCATCCATTTGGGTTCAGGTGTTTGGAGTTTCCATTTTCTAAACTTCTACATTCTGAACCTTCTTCAGCTCTGAACAGATTATTAAACACTGAATGATTTCAAGCAGGAACATTGTCTTCTAACGTTACATCATTTATTCTTTATTCAGATTGAGTAACTGCAATGTGTCAGAGATCAGCTGTGCTTCTCTGGCCTCAGCTCTGAAGTCCAACCCCTCCCATCTGAGAGAGCTGGAGCTGAGCCATAACAACCTGCAGGATTCAGGAGTGAAGCTGCTGTCTGATCTGAAGGAGAGTCCACACTGCAGACTGGAGACTCTGAGGTCAGTAGTGAGTTGAAGTCGGTCCATGCTGGGTCCATGTGCTGGTCCCAGAGCTGATACTTTTGACAGCATCCAATCCAAAGCTCCAGTATGTCTAGGTACAGAGACGGCTTTGCTGTGTGTTTCTGAAGGCTGACGGCTCTACAGAAATACCTCCAGTCTTTAGTAATGAATCCGGACCCTAAAGCTAATGATAAACAAGGCAACTTTTAGAGCAATCGTGCAGGGCAATGTTGTCGTCAATGGTAATGTGTAAAGATTACTACCGTAATCCCTGTCCCCCACTACTCCGCCACCCGCCCTGCACCGCCACTAGCCATTTAAAACATAATCAGACTTGCCTCTAGCAAGATTGCCCAACAACATTGCTCAAAAAGTTTCCCAGTGTATCATCAGCCTTAGACTTTAAGTAGACTTTTTCTACTGTAAATTGCCAATAATGAACGTTACTGTGATGATTTAATCATGTCCGTCCATTCATCTGTCAGCTACAGCTGTACTCTGTCGTTACTGCTAATTAGCTAAGGTTAGCATGCTAACTCACAGCATGTTAGCATGCTGATGTTAGCAGTTAGCTCAAAGCTCCGCTGTGTCTGATTTCAACCTCACAGAGCTGCTTGCAGGTCTGCAGACTGTCAGTCACACACAGACCTCACAGAGAAGCAGAAATAGAAAACAGGAACTAGCAGCTCCTGAATCATAAATTCACCTCAAAGGGGACATTATCATCCCTTTGGAGCAAATCTAGATTGTTTCAATTTTCCTGCTGCAATATATATTAGGCTAATATTTGGTGTGTAAATATTAATATTTGATGCTGCATTGTAACACAAAGGGCTCAACTGTATCTGAGCTTCATTCTGCCTCCTGTGCAGAACAGGTTTCTCCAGAGAAACCAGTCTGGAGTCCTCTCATGCTATTTGAATGTTTAACACGTTCTGCTGCTCCTAAAAGGATGAAAGGAGCTGATGTGATCGGCCATTATTGAAGCCCAGCACTGCAGACTACTCCCTGTTTCATGTGAATGTACCTGTTGAAGGATTGGGAAATCCAGACTATCTTCAGAAGAGATAACTGCTGTATTTGTGTTAACAGCTACAGGGTGGATGCCATATTAATGAGGTCTACACCTGACAGACGTAAGGGACGTGAGTAACAGTCCACTGCATTATTTTAAAGAAATATAAACTGAAGATTGGCTCCTGTGTGCTTCATGACTTTGGTTAATCCCAATAACCACAGCAGGTCTTTGGCTTTGTTGCAACCTGGTCTCATGGGATATACGTACCTCTTACTACATTTTTGCAGCGCCACAACTACATACCCACAGGTACATTTTCACACAGTTTGGAGAAACAAATGTCCACTGGGGGTGCTAAAGAGAAGGACTGTACTGGAACACTATGATCACATTTGAGATAGGTATGTATATCCAATGAGACCAGATTGCTTTGTTCTGCTCTGCATGTTAGGAAAGATGAAGTATTTTTGCAGGAATGTCTTGGATCTCTGTTCTTTGTCCAATGGACCCGGGTTAACTTGGTATCAAATTCAAATTAGCTTCATTGGGTTTAGCTTTATCTTTGGACTTTTAAACATGACTGTGCTTGGTCTTCTACATCTTGACTTTACTGGAGGGTTTTCCAGTAGATAACAACAGGAAACATGGGGTAAAGACCTGGTCCAGAGGGCCCTGGCCAGCTGTGAACTGGTTGCCTTGACAGGTTTTGAATGTTGGGTCACCAGGACGTCCAAAAGTGAGTTTGACATCTGCTTCTGCTTCTCTCCATCCGATGACTCTGATCACCACCAGATCCGTCCACATCAAACACAAAGCTCAATGAGTCTGAGGATGACAGAGAGGACCAGCTGTGTCCTGATGATCCAGAGAGGTTGAAGCACCAACTTCTGGGTGGAGAGGCTCTGAATACAAAGGTCAGTTTTTAACCTTAACATAAATAGTAAAGAGTGCATGTAGTGAAAGTGAAGCAGTGAGGATCCTGTCACCTGAACATAACTGTGAGTGTTGGGTGACCAGTTTCTGCTCCCATCTCAACATGTTCTGTAACTAATTTTGTGTGTTTTTCCAATTTTAGGAGAAATTAAGTTTCACACCTGAACTGCTGACTGAGTCTGGAAAGACTTGTTACAGGTAACCAAGTCATAAAATGCAGAATACTTCAACCTATCATCTCCTTTTAGTAGTCGCATTCACACTAATGTTGCAGTTTGTTTTGGTTCGATATGTTTCCTCATTAACAAGCTTCCTCAGCGCATTACGCGGCTGAAAACGAATCGCTGGTGCTGTGTCATTTCAGCCACTTTATAAAATAGCTCACTGCTGATCGAGAAAGTTAACTGGGCCGACATATACAGGGAGAAAGGAAAAAAGAAAAAAGGTGTAGGGCAAGCTGTGTTTGCAGCAGAGATGTATGTGTGTGTGGGAATATTAGAACTGAGGGCAAAGAGGGCCGATTCAAGTAGGCTAGTGAGCAAACCTTAAAATAAAGGTGAAGAATGAAGTAGAATGAAAATGGTTAAATAAGAAATAACCCAAGCTACTTGAAATAGAAATCATTCTGTGGAAAACTGAATATATATATATATATATATATATAAACAGAAACACCAGGTATATATACACACACACACAGGACTAACGAGCAGGGCGGGAGCAACACAGGAGAGTGGGATCAGGGTAACGAGGCAGGCAGAGAGACAGAGGGGAAAATAGAGAGGCAGACAGAAACAACAGGGGCAACAGAGAGGCAAGCAGGCAGAGACAACAAAGGGGACAGACGGAACACTGGACAGGCAGTCATGGGGTAAAACAACACAGACCAGAAGTAAACTCAGAACTAAACAGAACAGATGACAAGACTAACATGAAGCTACAAAACCAAAACCCTCAGAACAAAACCCAAAAACACAGCACACAGGACAGGATCGTGACACTATAAGCATTGTACTTACATTAAATGTTAATCTTTTTACATATGGTAGTCCTACTGTATATATTTCACTATTTGTACACAAAGTAGTGGATGTGCATGCGTTTGTGGGGATACATGGTAACATGGCTGGTGTTGTTATAGTGCCAGGGCTGAACTTTTGTCCCAGTCTGCCCCTGACCACCATGCTGAAAGCTTGTTGTAATTAGCCCCTCTGTGTCCTGCAGGTTCAGGTGTCCTGGTCCAGGTGTGTTCCAGTGTGCTTTGACTGGACTGGTGTTTGTTGTGGCTCAGGAGGCGGAGCTGCTGTACCGGACCGTCCAATGGGATGAGAGCCTCCTCCAATCAGCTGGCAAGACGGCTGCAGGGTTGCTGTTCAGCATCAAGTGTCCTGAGAATGCTGTCTGTCAGCTCCACCTGCCACACTGTGAAACAAAGGCTGGTGAGACATTATTGTGCTTTGTGAGTGAAGAGTTTGTCAGAGCGACGATGAAACAACCTCCTGATGGTTTACCTGTTCTTACAGTCTGAACAGGAGCGCAGCTAAACAGTTTGTCCTGAGGGGGGCGCTAGAATAAAAACAAAAGGGAGGATGCAAGAGGAAAGTTCCCAAGGTCCCCAAAATCACCATCAGTTATCATCCAGGGATCATAGTTTTTTTTACTTTAGTTTTATTTCTTTTTACTTATTTTGCATTTCCATTTATTGGCAGGAAGAAGGCCACCAACACTGAAAGTGTCAATAAATTGTTCAACCTGGGAACCAGTTATGACCTCAATGACTAGACTTCCTGGAAATACAATAGAACAAACATTGTCATGAGGTCGTTATCAGTAAACCAAAGATTAACGCTCTGTGTTTTCTCAGCTCTGCTGCCTGATGGTCTGCTGTCTGTCGTCCACATCACTGATGATGGAATGAGCATCCTCGACCCGCTGGAGATCACTGACACTCATGTGGTTGTCAAAGTCCCTCACCTCTCTGCCTTCGGCCTAGTCTGGGATATCATTAAGCGGTTGTGGACAACACCAGTTTGCGCCAAGTTCTGCTGTTCCTCAGACCACCAAACATAGAAACAGACATGAAAATCCTAAATGTGCTTCTGCTGCCGAACAACATCCATCTGGACGAGGTAAAGCTTCATCTCACAGCTGTCAGTCCAAAGTTCTCTGATGTGGCTTACAGGAAAAGTTCACAGTTTTTCAAAACCAAAAAAAAAGTCTTTAAACAACAATCAAGTGTCCATATGAACTCTCAAACAGCCTTATCTTACTGTAACCATTCTGAACTAATGTCACTGTATGTGATGGAGGACAAAATTCACAGTCCTCATTCTGAAGTTAATACTGAATGAAGCTTGAACAGTCTCAGACACATCAAGTGGAGCTCTTCCAAAGTTAGTTTTTTCCCCGGCAGTGTCTTTATTAATATATTCAATTAACTTCCAGCCACATAGAAGCAAATGTGTCCTCGTCCTGTATGAAAAAGCTCAATTACTTTAAGGTCCCATGAACCAATACCACAAGTGTTTTCTTCTGACCTTTTAAAAACCTTCATAAAACCTGAATCTGATCTGCCTCTGTGCTCAAGTGTCAGAGAGAGTTTCATCCGAACCTGATAGCACACTGTAAACACATTTCTAACTAACTTATAACAGATTCTTATTCAACATTTTGATTAAAGTATAAATACAGAGGAAGATGAAGTGTGAAATTCATTTGAGATTTATCTGTCTGTTATTCTACAGAAGTCTTCCAGAAACCTGTTTAAGTTTGAGATTAGGTTTGTAGGAGGTGGCAACAGGATGTTCTGAAACAAATACAGGAGGATGTTCAACTTAAAGGGCCAGTGTGTAATATTTAGGAGGATAGCAATATAATATCCATGACTATGTTTTCAGTGGTGTATAAAGACCTTCCATAATGAACCATTATGTTTTTATTACCTAAGAATGGGACATTTCTATCTACATATACCGTGGGTCCTCTTACATGGAGGTCGCCATGTTTCTACAGTAGCCCAAATGGACAAACTGCTCTACTGGGTGAGTTTCGTCACTACGTTGAATACATACAGGAAGAAGTTATTAGAAGAAAGAAAAGAAGTGAAATTTATAGTAAAGGACCACACGTATTATTCAGCACCAGAGCCGACAGAGCGTGTCGGCCACCATAGCTTCTCGTGTGAGCGGTGACTGATGGTGTATTCATGCCGTGTCGAATACTCTAAATTTGTTTTCCTCCTTAAATCTTTGTTGCTGAAAAGAGTAATAAAGCACATGGGCAAAAAGGAAGTATACAGAACAATACAAATATAGAAGACACAAAACTTTGCCAGGAGTCTATATTATATAAAGATGTTAAGACGACCATATGTTGACAGTTTTCATAACCTTTTTGTTGTTGGATTTAGATATTAAACTAATATATCGCAGATGTCTTTGTGTTGTTTACATGCTCTGATATTGCTAATCCAACACATCGTAGCGTCCATGTTGATTCCACACAGTTTGTTGCAATTCACAATCCTCACTTCTACCACTAAAGCTTTCACTCTGAACCTTCAAGAATATCCATTCTTCCTTTAAACCAGAGGATTCAATTAGAATTCATAAAGGTCCAGTTACAGAAAATTTCCCCGAGGCAAACGTCCGGAACATCAGAACGACTAACTTGCGTCATCATTCAGTGCCATAACGTATAGTTGTATCAACACGTTTTTAGTCAACAACAGATAATATTTCAACAATATTCAGTTTTCACATCAAACTGGAGGAATAATAATTAAAAACTACTCTAATAATAAATTCTAAATTTAAGTAACTAATGAACAGCTGTAACGCCTCCTCTTCTCTTCCATTCCCTCCTATAGACCTACCACTTCCCTACTTTCTCTCGTTCAGTGAGAAACATGAGCTCTAGTTTGTCCTGCCGGCTAGGATTGGGGCTATGTGAGATATTCTGGTTCTGATCAGCCCGTGAAGAAATGTACATGTAAATATCTGAACATTCTTGATTAAAAGTTTCCAGAACGTCTCCGGTGTATCACAATCACGGACTCACAATGCCTGTTGGAATGCACAGATTTGATTGGCTGAGCAGCATCACATTGGAACACATGCAATTGGTCTGTGAGTTTGCTGGTCCGCTAAACAAGTACAGTAAATGCTAGAAAAGCTGCGTGGGTCAAAATAGAAACGCTCCGTCACGAGGTAGGAAGTCTCAATAATAAACTGGCTGTAGGTCGGCGGTCTGGAGAGGATGGTTTCCTTTGTGAGAGAGGCCAATTACACCCACATAATTATTTAACATCCTAAATAATTAGTATTGGTATTAGAAAGGTACAGGAGGCTGTTACAGCCTTTTAGTGTAACATTCCCTGTCTTTGTTAGCGTCCGTCCTCTGCAGCTCAGCAGGGAAACACAAAGAGGGAATTTTATACTAACCCAACTTTGGAAGATCTCCACTTCATGTGTCTAACACAGATTGTTGAAGCCTCTCAAATAAACTTCGAATATATTTTTTATACAAAAAGAGGACTGAGGATAAACGTCTAATATAAATGTTAAAATGTTCTGTTGTCTATTCAGGTCAGCAAACAGCAGCAGCCTTATAAGAACATCAAGACTGCTTCTAAATGCAAACTCATCAAAGATGAAAGTTACACTCTTCTCTGTCCTCAGGCCATGGAAATTCAGCCTACAGTAAGTATTTTAAATAAAAATCTTTGCAGACACGATTCATCAAACTGCTGTCAGTTACTTTAGGTTGACTTTGGATGCTGTGAAAGTTCTGACACTTTGGTTTTCAGGAAGAAGATTTTGACCTGGACTTTGGACCAAATTACCATCCAACATTTGAGATCTTTTAACCAGACATTTAACCAGCAAAACAGAGTAAAACTGAAACTGTTCTCGTGGTTGGACTGACCCTTTAAACACTCTAACAGTGTCGTATACATTTTATTCAGTCAACCAAATTTCTGGTTTTTGTTTTTTTCAGACAGAAAGCAGCTGCATGTTTGTTTTTGATGTGTACCAGCTGTAAACCAGCAACAGATGCTACAACCAAGATTGTGTCTGTGTTGAGTTCAGCCTCTGAATGATCTCTGAACTCTGCAGAAGCTCCACCTCTTTCTCTTATCTCCCTCCAGCGTCTCTCCTGTTTGCTCTCTGGATGTTTGATGAGCTTCAGGATCAGCTTCAGTTTGTTTGCATCAGGCTGCACTTTGTGTCCAACATTCATCTGAATAATCTGCTTTGCTTTCTGTGCGAACACACAGTCAGAGGTCTGTTTTACTCAAGTCTTTGTCCTGCTCCACCCTTAGATCCGGCTCTGCCTGAAGAGAATCCAGCGAGGCCTCAGAGTGGCTCACCACGGAGCAGGTTGGCATCAGTTCGGTCCCAGTTTGTAGAAGCAGTCTCTGAACCTGTTCTGAACCAGCTGCTGGATCGGCTTTTGCAACGGGGCATAATAAATCAAGAAGAAATGGATTCAGCCAGAACCAGAACCAGGGCTGACAGGGCTCGAGCTGTGATTGACATGGTGCGAAACAAAGGAACAGGAGCCAGTTCAGCTCTGATTCAGGACTTCAGTAGTTTGGATCCACACTGTTCCCGAACTCTGAATCTGAGCTGAAGCAGAACTGAGACTCTGTAAATGAAACAAGACGACCTGGACGTCAGTTAACAGGAAAAATACACGTTAATACATTTATCACTTAACAAAATACAAAGTGAGCGAACAGGAGAAGAATCTATATCAAATCAATATGTGGTGTGATCAAACTGTGCATCAGTTCTTCCAGGTAAACTTTCCCAGTCAGGGATTTTGTGTCATTTAACATTAAACCAAACAGGAGCTTCTGATCAAAAGTTCAGTCTGAAGGTTTCACTGAAACAGAACCAGCTGTGCAGGAGGAATACAGCTAGATGAGGAACAGCCAAACTCAGCTAACAAGGTGCTGAAGACAGTTTCCTGTCAGTCAAAGCTCAGGGCACGACTGAGCACAGCAACAAGACCCAAGGTAGTGATCCTGCAGCAGCGGCGTCTCTCCCAGGCAGACATTTGAAGCTGACAGGGGTTTCCAGATGTGCTGTCCAAAGAAACGGGCAGCGTTGAGGACAGTAGATGCAGAGCTCGTCCAAAGACTCTGACCGCAGCAGACGAAAGACGCATCATGCTGACTTCCCTGATCCCTGATCAGCTCAGAGCTGCAGAAAACAGTGGGACCCTGGTCCACCATCTGCTGTCCAGAGAAGTGGCCTCAGTTTCCTTTTTATTAGCTTCATCATTTATCAACATTGATCCCTCTTTAGCAGCAGCTTGTCCTCAGACCATCAGGGAGGATCCTCAGTGGGACTCAGAGACATTCAGGTTCCTCATTGGCTGCTGCTGTTCAGGACAGCAATGCATCGACGCTGCCGTCTGATTGGTTCGGGGAAGCTGCTCCTCCTGATGCTGTTAGTCTGAGACAGGAGTTCACAAATAAAATCAGCTCTGTGAGACCGACTCCTGAGAAACTGTAAATAAATTCAGACTCATGCTGCCATCTACCAGCAGCTCATTGTTGCTGCTGTGCTCTTTGTAAATAAATTCAGCTTTGTTCCTCCAGACGGAGTTCAGAGTGAACAGGAAGGACTCTGCTGGTTCAGCTGAGGCCACAGGAGGCCTGTCTCACCTTTACATTTACTCATTCAGCTGACACTTTCATCCAAAGACACTTACAGCTGCTGTTTATGTCAGAGAAGCAGCGAGGGGTTAAGTGTCTCGCTCAGGGACACAATGGTGGACGGGTCACAGTGGGGGATTGAACCCGGGTCTCCCACACCAAAGGCATGTGTCTGCACCATTACCACCACCTTTACTAAGATTAAGTGTCATTATAATTTAGTTAAATTCTCCTGATGAGTCTGATTTAAAAGTGGTGGAAGATGATGATGATGGTGATGATGATGATGATGAAGATGATGGTGGCTTGATGTGCTGCAGGTTATCTGTTAAGTCGTCTCCTGATGCCTGTGTTCTGGGTTTTATGCTGCGTTCCCGGCAACTCGGAACTGGGATATTTCCGACCTCCAACTAGGAAAAGTACCCGAACGCCACTTGAAGTCGGATTTCCTACTTGTGAACTCGGAGAAAGAATTTGTACCTCGACTTCACGAAGTAGCAGCTGAATGACGCCAGAAAACAATGTCGGCTCCATGGAAGCACACTTTGTAAATGGTAAACCATAAACTAAACGGCAACAAAACGTATATTTGCATGTATTTGAATTAAAATAATAAATACTGATCATGCAGTAAAACTTGTTCTGCATGTATATTGATGTAGAAATATGTTTTACACATACGGTAGCTGGCTACAGTAAAGAATCTCATAAAGTCATCTTTTCTGCATAAAAGTTATTGTTAAAAATGCCAAAACATTAGGAAGTGTAACGGACAACATTGACTTACTTCAGGGCTACCAACTTGGGGAACACATAACTAGTAACGTCTGGGCTATTTATTTCAGTTGTTGCAGTTAAACTGCCATCCTTTTAACTAACACCTAAAGCACTGCTGAGGGTGCAACTTCGTGCACACTTTGTCATGGTCACCCATGATTTTCGTTCACTTTCAGCGTCATGCACCACCATGCACCTGGAACGCTTTGATGTCGGAAGTCGGATGTTTCAACTGGGAAATATCCCAGTTACGACCAGTCTCGAACGCGCCATTAGTCTTTGTTTTCTATATTTTTATTATATTTGCTGTATTCTGTGTTTTATACTCGGGGTCCCTGCAGGCTTTTTTCTCTTTGGAACAATAAAGTTGAAATATTCAATAAATGAGCCTTAAATAGAGGCGTGATCTCTACATGCAGAGGAAAGTTTCTCACTGTTTTTTATTCTGTGTTTTCCTTCTAACTTTGAATCCAACTTGTCCAGATTAAGTCTCACTCTGTTTAATCCACATCAAAAATCCATGTTGAGTTCAATCCAGCAGAGAGGAAATGATGGAGCAGCAGCTGACACTGAGCTGCTTTAGAGAAAACTCCAGATCCATCTTGTTTAGACACCAGAACACTCAGCATGAATCAGTCTGATGGAAATCTGGGCTTCCTTAAAATAATATTTCTCTCTCATGTTTCTTCTTTTCTAAAATCCCTTTTCCTCTGTATGTTTCCTCTGGTTCCCTCGCCTTCATCCAGTCCTGACAGCATCATCTTCACCACGGTTTGTCTTCTGGACTCAAGTGTTAACTTGTCTTCTGCTGCTTTTAAGTCAGTAAAGACTTTTGTAGTGATAAATTTAACACACTGGATGTTTTGGGCTGAAATCAGTGACATAAACTGGCGGCTGGTTCTCAGTAAAACCAGACAGCAGCATGTTGATGAACTTCTGCCTGTCAGAAATCTTTAAACAGCAACTTTTTTGAGAACTCAGCAAAAGAAAAGCCATCTTTCACTTTGACTAGCCTTTTGTTTTCAGAGGAACGGGTTGACTGGCAGCGGACTGAGTGCTGCCCTGATACACTCATGTACTTGTACTTGCAGTATGTCCTCCAGGCTGAGTACCCAGAAAGCCTGAAGTGGACTTTGGAGTTTCTTCAGAGAGTCGTGCTGCATGTGAACGGAGAAACACTGAAAGCAGAGATCCTTTCCTTAAAACAGGCTGCAAACTCTGAAAGTAGCACAACACACACAGATTTGTAGTAAAAAGCTCTGCAGACTGGTTGAAACTGTTGGAAACTGTTTGCAGCTCCAAGTGTTTTCTTGGTAAAAGCGCTTTGTGTGTTCTTAGTGTTGAGAAAAGGTTGGACATTTGAAAAGCTCTCCATGAGGAAACCCTTGTTATATTGTGTGCTACATAGATGCTCCATGGAACCAGAGTTTGACACAAAGTGGAGACACTTTAAAGTTTTGTTAGTGTTGATAAAACAAGCAGCAACAAACAGAAGGAGCCGCTGTTTCCAGGTTTTAGATTCCAAACTAAACAGGAACTTTTCTTTAGTGTCACAGCCATATGTAGACGCTGAGCTGTTCCAGCCAGGACTGTGTCCTTTATATCCCTCACTGATCTGTCATGAAGCCTGTCGCAGTTTGCACAATAAAACACACTTTAGAACATTATGTTCAGACTGTTTCTTAGTTCACAGCAGCGTTTGAGGATCTTCACCCTGGTAGGAGGAGTTCTGCTGACAGAACAGCATCTTGTACAGGAGCCAATAGATTTTAGCTTCCAAACAGAAACCTGTTGTGTTTTCATCCCACCTTAACAGCACCAATGTACAATTACAAAGATTTACTGTAGAAAGCAGAAAGTCTTTGTGAAACTTTGTCCACACAACTGGACAGTTTAGTTTAACTAAAGTAAGATGGCCGACTGTGGCGGGAAAGATTCTAGATGTTAAACAGAACAAACTTGATTTTATAGAACATTTAGCATGTCCAGGTATTCTGATGGAGTATTTTGTGTATAGTACTCTGCTTTAATTACATGTTCCAACCTAAATATGTCTCTGCTTAATGCATACAAGTGAAGTTGTTCAGTGTTGGACTCTGGTAGTAAGTGCTGCTTCAACGACGCCAAGAAACCTCAAACTGCCCTGAAGGCTTTGAACAACTTCTTTGTTTATATCTGCTCACATATGTCTGCAAACGAGCCTCAGTAGTGAGAGAAACATCGCCTCTGTAACATCAGCCAACACTTATCACAGCCACTTTGTT
>JALXJV020000011.1:6402377-6601171 GCA_024633595.2 Lepomis macrochirus | reverse complement strand
CTCTATTTAAGGCTCATTTATTGAATATTTCAACTTTATTGTTCCAAAGAGAAAAAAGCCTGCAGGGACCCCGAGTATAAAACACAGAATACAGCAAATATAATAAAAATATAGAAAACAAAGACTAATGGCGCGTTGAGACTGGTCCTAACTGGGATATTTCCCAGTTGAAACATCCGACTTCCGACATCAAAGCGTTCCAGGTGCATGGTGGTGCATGGCGCTGAAAGTGAGCGAAAATCATGGGTGACCATGACAAAGTGAACACCAGTTGCACCCTCAGCAGTGCTTTAGGTGTTAGTTAAAAGGATGGCAGTTTAACTGCAACAACTGAAATAAATAGTCCATACGTTACTAGTTATGTGTACCCCAAGTTGATAGCCCTGAAGTAAGTCAATGTTGTCCGTTACACTTCCTAATGTTTTGGCATTTTTAACAATAACTTTTATGCAGAAAAGATGACTTTATGAGATTCTTTACTGTAGCCAGCTACCGTATGTGTAAAACATATTTCTACATCAATATACATGCAGAACAAGTTTTACTGCATGATCGTATTTATTATTTTAATTCAAATACATGCAAATATACGTTTTGTTGCCGTTTAGTTTATGGTTTACCATTTACAAAGTGTGCTTCCATGAAGCTGACATTGTTTTCTGGCGTCATTCAGCTGCTACTCGTGAAGTCGGGGTACAAATTCTTTCTCCGAGTTCACAAGTAGGAAATCCGACTTCAAGTGGCGTTCCGGGGTACTTTTCCTAGTTGGAGGTCGGAAATATCCCAGTTCAGAGTTGCCGGGAACGCAGCATAAAACCCAGAACACAGGCATCAGGAGACGACTTAACAGATAACCTGCAGCACATCAGGCCGCCGTCATCATCATCATCATCACCATCTTCCACCACTTTTAAATCAAAGACTCATCAGGAGAATTTAACTAAATTATAATGACACTTAATCTTAGTAAAGGTGGTGGTGATGGTGCAGTGGATAAGACACATGCCTTTGGTGTGGGAGACCCGGGTTCAATCCCCCACTGTGACCCGTCCACCATTGTGTCCCTGAGCGAGACACTTAACCCCTCGCTGCTTCTCTGACATAAACAGCAGCTGTAAGTGTCTTTGGATAAAAGCGTCAGCTGAATGAGTAAATGTAAAGGTGAGACAGGCCTCCTGTGGCCTCAGCTGAACCAGCAGAGTCCTTCCTGTTCACTCTGAACTCCGTCTGGAGGAACAAAGCTGAATTTATTTGCAAAGAGCACAGCAGCAACAATGAGCTGCTGGTAGATGGCAGCATGAGTCTGGATTTATTTACAGTTTCTCCAGAGTCGGTCTCACAGAGCTGACTTTATTTGTGAACTCCTGTCTCAGACTAACAGCATCAGGAGGAGCAGCTTCCCCGAACCAATCAGACGGCAGCGTCGATGCATCGCTGTCCTGAACAGCAGCAGCCAATGAGGAACCTGAATGTCTCTGAGTCCCACTGAGGATCCTCCCTGATGGTCTGAGGACAAGCTGCTGCTAAAGAGGGATCAATGTTGATAAATGATGAAGCTAATAAAAGGAAACTGAGGCCACTTCTCTGGACAGCAGATGGTGGACCAGGGTCCCACTGTTTTCTGCAGCTCTGAGCTGATCAGGGATCAGGGAAGTCAGCATGATCGTCTTTCATCTGCTGCGGTCAGAGTCTTTGGACGAGCTCTGCATCTACTGTCCTCAAGCTGCCCGTTTCTTTGGACAGCACATCTGGAAACCCCTGTCAGCTTCAAATGTCTGCCTGGGAGAGACGCTGCTGCTGCAGGATCACTACCTTGGGTCTTGTTGCTCAGCTCAGTGTGCCCTGAGCTTTGACTGACAGGAAACTGTCTTCAGCACCTTGTTAGCTGAGTTTGGCTGTTCCTCATCTAGCTGTATTCCTCCTGCACAGCTGTTTCTGTTTCAGTGAAACCTTCAGACTGAACTTTTGATCAGAAGCTCCTGTTTGGTTTAATGTTAAATGACACAAAATCCCTGACTGGGAAAGTTTACCTGAAGAACTGATGCACAGTTTGATCCCACCACATATTGATTTGATATAGATTCTTCTCCTGTTCGCTCACTTTGTATTTTGTTAAGTGATAAATGTATTAACGTGTATTTTTCCTGTTAACTGACGTCCAGGTCGTCTTGTTTCATTTACAGAGTCTCAGTTCTGCTTCAGCTCAGATTCAGAGTTCGGGAACAGTGTGGATCCAAACTACTGAAGTCCTGAATCAGAGCTGAACTGGCTTCTGTTCCTTTGTTTCGCACCATGTCAATCACAGCTCGAGCCCTGTCAGCCCTGGTTCTGGTTCTGGCTGAATCCATTTCTTCTTGATTTATTATGCCCCGTTGCAAAAGCCGATCCAGCAGCTGGTTCAGAACAGGTTCAGAGACTGCTTCTACAAACTGGGACCGAACTGATGCCAACCTGCTCCGTGGTGAGCCACTCTGAGGCCTCGCTGGATTCTCTTCAGGCAGAGCCGGATCTAAGGGTGGAGCAGGACAAAGACTTCAGTAAAACAGACCTCTGACGGTGTGTTCGCACAGAAAGCAAAGCAGATTATTCAGATGAATGTTGGACACAAAGTGCAGCCTGATGCAAACAAACTGAAGCTGATCCTGAAGCTCATCAAACATCCAGAGAGCAAACAGGAGAGACGCTGGAGGGACATAAGAGAAAGAGGTGGAGCTTCTGCAGAGTTCAGAGATCATTCAGAGGCTGAACTCAACACAAACACAATCTTGGTTGTAGCATCTGTTGCTGGTTTACAGCTGGTACACATCAAAAACAAACATGCAGCTGCTTTCTGTCTGAAAAAACCAAAAACCAGAAATTTGGTTGACTGAATAAAATGTATACGACACTGTTAGAGTGTTTAAAGGGTCAGTCCAACCACGAGAACAGTTTCAGTTTTACTCTGTTTGGCTGGTTAAATGTCTGCAGTGACCTGATTCAGTGGCAGAGAAAGTCTTCCGTCGTGGTCACAGCTTTCAAACATGCAAAAAGCTCAGAAACATTTCCAGGTCCGTGAACCATTAAAACTGATCACTGTCCTCTGGAAGGAACTGCAGCTGACAGACAAACTTTACAGCCTAGATGTTAACACATGGCCATGTAGCCTTTAGCTATATGAAACAGCAAAAGAGTCAAAACAACCCTAATAATAATAATTACATTTTTAATTAAGTTAAAAATAAAGTTTTTTTTACTTTTAATGGACACATGTGACCTGTTTTATACTTCCTGTGAATATAATCCAGTTTATCTTATTTCCATACTGTATATACGTTCTGTCAACACCGTATTTTGAAAACCAGACGTTGTCACATGTGAATCCTCTCACTACCGTCCAACGCAAATTCTGTGCTTGGTGATCGTCTAACGTGGAGTGAGGACGTCTTACCTCCCTTATTGTCAGAGTCATTCTGTAAGTGACTGAATAAAGTCAGCTGTCAGCTCGCTCTGCTCCGGTTCACTGCATTTACCACGAAGGCTTGAATACGTGTGCACTCCAAATGTAGGTGCTGTTAGCCTAATTGTGTTCTCACCATAGACTGAAATCTGTTCAGACCCTTAACGTTACCGTAGTTACCTCTAAAGAAAAGTGGTTGTCTCGAGTCAGATGCTAAAGTGTGTGAGCGTAAGTTAAAACACTGATGTTAGTCTGCACTCTGTGGCCTAAAACGAGTGCAACACCATGTATGTTCGATAGATTCAGAGGTCTGGACCGAGGTATACCTTTCACACAGGAAGTTTACAGTGTCTCTTTAGACCTTCTTCTCTGAAACGATGCTCTGAGAGCACTGAGTGTGAACCAGAAGCTGCAGCCAGACAGATAAACAAGCTGAAAGTTTATAAAGACAGTAAAGCTGAGAAGCTGCAGACTCAGCTGATGACGGACTACCTGAGACTCCAACACACTGTCACTTCATACAAACTGGCCAGGAGCTTCTTGACCAATAAGATTCTTCAAAGCTGGTTTAAAGTTACTGCAGGATGAGCGCAGACTGAAGAGCGATCTGAGGCAGAATAATAAAGGCCTATTCTGCTCTGTTCTAATGTCCTATCAGGTGAAGACTTTACCTGTCACCACAACTTTACGCTTCCAGACTTCCATATTTCTTTGGTCTTGGAGGGTTAAAGTCACTTCTTGTTTGTCTGTCTGCAGGAAGATCTCAAATGTTGGATGGTAATTTGGTCCAAAGTCCAGGTCAAAATCTTCTTCCTGAAAACCAAAGTGTCAGAACTTTCACAGCATCCAAAGTCAACCTAAAGTAACTGACAGCAGTTTGATGAATCGTGTCTGCAAAGATTTTTATTTAAAATACTTACTGTAGGCTGAATTTCCATGGCCTGAGGACAGAGAAGAGTGTAACTTTCATCTTTGATGAGTTTGCATTTAGAAGCAGTCTTGATGTTCTTATAAGGCTGCTGCTGTTTGCTGACCTGAATAGACAACAGAACATTTTAACATTTATATTAGACGTTTATCCTCAGTCCTCTTTTTTGTATAAAAATATATTCCGAAGTTTATTTGAGAGGCTTCAACAATCTGTGTTAGACACATGAAGTGGAGATCTTCCAAAGTTGGGTTAGTATAAAATTCCCTCTTTGTGTTTCCCTGCTGAGCTGCAGAGGAGGACGGTAACAAAGACAGGGAATGTTACACCAAAAGGCTGTAACAGCCTCCTGGTACCTTTCTAATACCAATACTCATTATTTAGGATGTTAAATAATTATGTGGGTGTAATTGGCCTCTCTCACAAAGGAAACCATCCTCTCCAGACCGCCGACCTACAGCCAGTTTATTATTGAGACTTCCTACCTCGTGACGGAGCGTTTCTATTTTGACCCACGCAGCTTTTCTAGCATTTACTGTACTTGTTTAGCGGACCAGCAAACTCACAGACCAATTGCATGTGTTCCAATGTGATGCTGCTCAGCCAATCAAATCTGTGCATTCCAACAGGCATTGTGAGTCCGTGATTGTGATACACCGGAGACGTTCTGGAAACTTTTAATCAAGAATGTTCAGATATTTACATGTACATTTCTTCACGGGCTGATCAGAACCAGAATATCTCACATAGCCCCAATCCTAGCCGGCAGGACAAACTAGAGCTCATGTTTCTCACTGAACGAGAGAAAGTAGGGAAGTGGTAGGTCTATAGGAGGGAATGGAAGAGAAGAGGAGGCGTTACAGCTGTTCATTAGTTACTTAAATTTAGAATTTATTATTAGAGTAGTTTTTAATTATTATTCCTCCAGTTTGATGTGAAAACTGAATATTGTTGAAATATTATCTGTTGTTGACTAAAAACGTGTTGATACAACTATACGTTATGGCACTGAATGATGACGTTAGAATGATGAAGTTAGTTCTGATGTTCCGGACGTTTGCCTCGGGGAAATTTTCTGTAACTGGACCTTTATGAATTCTAATTGAATCCTCTGGTTTAAAGGAAGAATGAATATTCTTAAAGGTTCAGAGTGAAAGCTTTAGTGGTAGAAGTGAGGATTGTGAATTGCAACAAACTGTGTGGAATCAACATGGACGCTACGATGTGTTGGATTAGCAATATCAGAGCATGTAAACAACACAAAGACATCTGCGATATATTAGTTTAATATCTAAATCCAACAACAAAAAGGTTATGAAAACTGTCAACATATGGTCGTCTTAACATCTTTATATAATATAGACTCCTGGCAAAGTTTTGTGTCTTCTATATTTGTATTGTTCTGTATACTTCCTTTTTGCCCATGTGCCGCTTTATTACTCTTTTCGCAACAAAGATTTAAGGAGGAAAAACAAATTTAGAGTATTCCGACACGGCATGAATACACCATCAGTCACCGCTCACACGAGAAGCTATGGTGGCCGACACGCTCTGTCGGCTCTGGTGCTGAATAATACGTGTGGTCCTTTACTATAAATTTCACTTCTTTTCTTTCTTCTAATAACTTCTTCCTGTACGTATTCAACGTAGTGACGAAACTCACCCAGTAGAGCAGTTTGTCCATTTGGGCTACTGTAGAAACATGGCGACCTCCATGTAAGAGGACCCACGGTATATGTAGATAGAAATGTCCCATTCTTAGGTAATAAAAACATAATGGTTCATTATGGAAGGTCTTTATACACCACTGAAAACATAGTCATGGATATTATATTGCTATCCTCCTAAATATTACACACTGGCCCTTTAAGTTGAACATCCTCCTGTATTTGTTTCAGAACATCCTGTTGCCACCTCCTACAAACCTAATCTCAAACTTAAACAGGTTTCTGTAAGACTTCTGTAGAATAACAGACAGATAAATCTCGAATGAATTTCACACTTCATCTTCCTCTGTATTTATACTTTAATCAAAATGTTGAATAAGAATCTGTTATAAGTTAGTTAGAAATGTGTTTACAGTGTGCTATCAGGTTCGGATGAAACTCTCTCTGACACTTGAGCACAGAGGCAGATCAGATTCAGGTTTTATGAAGGTTTTTAAAAGGTCAGAAGAAAACACTTGTGGTATTGGTTCATGGGACCTTAAAGTAATTGAGCTTTTTCATACAGGACGAGGACACATTTGCTTCTATGTGGCTGGAAGTTAATTGAATATATTAATAAAGACACTGCCGGGGAAAAAACTAACTTTGGAAGAGCTCCACTTGATGTGTCTGAGACTGTTCAAGCTTCATTCTGTATTAACTTCAGAATGAGGACTGTGAATTTTGTCCTCCATCACATACAGTGACATTAGTTCAGAATGGTTACAGTAAGATAAGGCTGTTTGAGAGTTCATATGGACACTTGATTGTTGTTTAAAGACTTTTTTTTTGGTTTTGAAAAACTGTGAACTTTTCCTGTAAGCCACATCAGAGAACTTTGGACTGACAGCTGTGAGATGAAGCTTTACCTCGTCCAGATGGATGTTGTTCGGCAGCAGAAGCACATTTAGGATTTTCATGTCTGTTTCTATGTTTGGTGGTCTGAGGAACAGCAGAACTTGGCCGCAAACTGGTGTCGTCCACAACCGCTTAATGATATCCCAGACTAGGCCGAAGGCAGAGAGGTGAGGGACTTTGACAACCACATGAGTGTCAGTGATCTCCAGCGGGTCGAGGATGCTCATTCCATCATCAGTGATGTGGACGACAGACAGCAGACCATCAGGCAGCAGAGCTGAGAAAACACAGAGCGTTAATCTTTGGTTTACTGATAACGACCTCATGACAATGTTTGTTCTATTGTATTTCCAGGAAGTCTAGTCATTGAGGTCATAACTGGTTCCCAGGTTGAACAATTTATTGACACTTTCAGTGTTGGTGGCCTTCTTCCTGCCAATAAATGGAAATGCAAAATAAGTAAAAAGAAATAAAACTAAAGTAAAAAAACTATGATCCCTGGATGATAACTGATGGTGATTTTGGGGACCTTGGGAACTTTCCTCTTGCATCCTCCCTTTTGTTTTTATTCTAGCGCCCCCCTCAGGACAAACTGTTTAGCTGCGCTCCTGTTCAGACTGTAAGAACAGGTAAACCATCAGGAGGTTGTTTCATCGTCGCTCTGACAAACTCTTCACTCACAAAGCACAATAATGTCCTCACCATCCTTTGTTTCACAGTGTGGCAGGTGGAGCTGACAGACAGCGTTCTCAGGACACTTGATGCTGAACAGCAACCCTGCAGCCGTCTTGCCAGCTGATTGGAGGAGGCTCTCATCCCATTGGACGGTCCGGTACAGCAGCTCCGCCTCCTGAGCCACAACAAACACCAGTCCAGTCAAAGCACACTGGAACACACCTGGACCAGGACACCTGAACCTGCAGGACACAGAGGGGCTAATTACAACAAGCTTTCAGCATGGTGGTCAGGGGCAGACTGGGACAAAAGTTCAGCCCTGGCACTATAACAACACCAGCCATGTTACCATGTATCCCCACAAACGCATGCACATCCACTACTTTGTGTACAAATAGTGAAATATATACAGTAGGACTACCATATGTAAAGATTAACATTTAATGTAAGTACAATGCTTATAGTGTCCACGATCCTGTCCTGTGTGCTGTGTTTTTGGGTTTTGTTCTGAGGGTTTTGGTTTTGTAGCTTCATGTTAGTCTTGTCATCTGTTCTGTTTAGTTCTGAGTTTACTTCTGGTCTGTGTTGTTTTACCCCATGACTGCCTGTCCAGTGTTCCGTCTGTCCCCTTTGTTGTCTCTGCCTGCTTGCCTCTCTGTTGCCCCCTGTTGTTTCTGTCTGCCTCTCTGTTTTCCCCTCTGTCTCTCTGCCTGCCTCGTTACCCTGATCCCACTCTCCTGTGTTGCTCCCGCCCTGCTCGTTAGTCCTGTGTGTGTGTGTATATATACCTGGTGTTTCTGTTTATATATATATATATATATTCAGTTTTCCACAGAATGATTTCTATTTCAAGTAGCTTGGGTTATTTCTTATTTAACCATTTTCATTCTACTTCATTCTTCACCTTTATTTTAAGGTTTGCTTACTAGCCTACTTGAATCGGCCCTCTTTGCCCTCAGTTCTAATATTCCCACACGCACATACATCTCTGCTGCAAACACAGCTTGCCCTACACCTTTTTCTTTTTCCTTTCTCCCTGTATATGTCGGCCCAGTTAACTTTCTCGATCAGCAGTGAGCTATTTTATAAAGTGGCCGAAATGACACAGCACCAGCGATTCCGTTTTCAGCCGCATGTGCGCGGAGGAAGCTTGTTAATGAGGAAACATATCGAACCAAAACAAACTGCAACATTAGTGTGAATGCGACTACTAAAAGGAGATGATAGGTTGAAGTATTCTGCATTTTATGACTTGGTTACCTGTAACAAGTCTTTCCAGACTCAGTCAGCAGTTCAGGTGTGAAACTTAATTTCTCCTAAAATTGGAAAAACACACAAAATTAGTTACAGAACATGTTGAGATGGGAGCAGAAACTGGTCACCCAACACTCACAGTTATGTTCAGGTGACAGGATCCTCACTGCTTCACTTTCACTACATGCACTCTTTACTATTTATTCTTTTGTTTATTTAGCAGGGACAGTGGACTGTACCAGAGTAAGTGTGATATCTACATTTCATTATCAGCTTAAAAATGTTAAGGTTAAAAACTGACCTTTGTATTCAGAGCCTCTCCACCCAGAAGTTGGTGCTTCAACCTCTCTGGATCATCAGGACACAGCTGGTCCTCTCTGTCATCCTCAGACTCATTGAGCTTTGTGTTTGATGTGGACGGATCTGGTGGTGATCAGAGTCATCGGATGGAGAGAAGCAGAAGCAGATGTCAAACTCACTTTTGGACGTCCTGGTGACCCAACATTCAAAAACCTGTCAAGGCAACCAGTTCACAGCTGGCCAGGGCCCTCTGGACCAGGTCTTTACCCCATGTTTCCTGTTGTTATCTACTGGAAAACCCTCCAGTAAAGTCAAGATGTAGAAGACCAAGCACAGTCATGTTTAAAAGTCCAAAGATAAAGCTAAACCCAATGAAGCTAATTTGAATTTGATACCAAGTTAACCCGGGTCCATTGGACAAAGAACAGAGATCCAAGACATTCCTGCAAAAATACTTCATCTTTCCTAACATGCAGAGCAGAACAAAGCAATCTGGTCTCATTGGATATACATACCTATCTCAAATGTGATCATAGTGTTCCAGTACAGTCCTTCTCTTTAGCACCCCCAGTGGACATTTGTTTCTCCAAACTGTGTGAAAATGTACCTGTGGGTATGTAGTTGTGGCGCTGCAAAAATGTAGTAAGAGGTACGTATATCCCATGAGACCAGGTTGCAACAAAGCCAAAGACCTGCTGTGGTTATTGGGATTAACCAAAGTCATGAAGCACACAGGAGCCAATCTTCAGTTTATATTTCTTTAAAATAATGCAGTGGACTGTTACTCACGTCCTTTACGTCTGTCAGGTGTAGACCTCATTAATATGGCATCCACCCTGTAGCTGTTAACACAAATACAGCAGTTATCTCTTCTGAAGATAGTCTGGATTTCCCAATCCTTCAACAGGTACATTCACATGAAACAGGGAGTAGTCTGCAGTGCTGGGCTTCAATAATGGCCGATCACATCAGCTCCTTTCATCCTTTTTAGGAGCAGCAGAACGTGTTAAACATTCAAATAGCATGAGAGGACTCCAGACTGGTTTCTCTGGAGAAACCTGTTCTGCACAGGAGGCAGAATGAAGCTCAGATACAGTTGAGCCCTTTGTGTTACAATGCAGCATCAAATATTAATATTTACACACCAAATATTAGCCTAATATATATTGCAGCAGGAAAATTGAAACAATCTAGATTTGCTCCAAAGGGATGATAATGTCCCCTTTGAGGTGAATTTATGATTCAGGAGCTGCTAGTTCCTGTTTTCTATTTCTGCTTCTCTGTGAGGTCTGTGTGTGACTGACAGTCTGCAGACCTGCAAGCAGCTCTGTGAGGTTGAAATCAGACACAGCGGAGCTTTGAGCTAACTGCTAACATCAGCATGCTAACATGCTGTGAGTTAGCATGCTAACCTTAGCTAATTAGCAGTAACGACAGAGTACAGCTGTAGCTGACAGATGAATGGACGGACATGATTAAATCATCACAGTAACGTTCATTATTGGCAATTTACAGTAGAAAAAGTCTACTTAAAGTCTAAGGCTGATGATACACTGGGAAACTTTTTGAGCAATGTTGTTGGGCAATCTTGCTAGAGGCAAGTCTGATTATGTTTTAAATGGATAGTGGCGGTGCAGGGCGGGTGGCGGAGTAGTGGGGGACAGGGATTACGGTAGTAATCTTTACACATTACCATTGACGACAACATTGCCCTGCACGATTGCTCTAAAAGTTGCCTTGTTTATCATTAGCTTTAGGGTCCGGATTCATTACTAAAGACTGGAGGTATTTCTGTAGAGCCGTCAGCCTTCAGAAACACACAGCAAAGCCGTCACTGTACCTAGACATACTGGAGCTTTGGATTGGATGCTGTCAAAAGTATCAGCTCTGGGACCAGCACATGGACCCAGCATGGACCGACTTCAACTCACTACTGACCTCAGAGTCTCCAGTCTGCAGTGTGGACTCTCCTTCAGATCAGACAGCAGCTTCACTCCTGAATCCTGCAGGTTGTTATGGCTCAGCTCCAGCTCTCTCAGATGGGAGGGGTTGGACTTCAGAGCTGAGGCCAGAGAAGCACAGCTGATCTCTGACACATTGCAGTTACTCAATCTGAATAAAGAATAAATGATGTAACGTTAGAAGACAATGTTCCTGCTTGAAATCATTCAGTGTTTAATAATATGTTCAGAGCTGAAGAAGGTTTAGAATGTAGAAGTTTAGAAAATGGAAACTCCAAACACCTGAACCCAAATGGATGCAGGTTCAAACTGTAAAATACAAAAAGGTAAAAAGAGCTCTCATTAATATTAACGACAACATGTTGCTACTTCAATAAAGACGTAGTGACTACACCTCTTAAACTCTGCAGCTCCACCAGTGGCTCCATCTATACAAACTCATGTTGTGCAGCCAAACACAAAGAAAAACCCACAAAAAAACTGATTTAAGATTCCACTCAAGATCCCAAAGTTTCCAAAGCTGCCAAATATGTCACAATGAACTTTGGGGAAACATGAACAAAAGACATCCACAATATATCTTTAAGGAATAGTGGAGTCATCAAATCAAACCTTCTTCACTTTAAACTATTCAGTCAGTATAAGCATCATATAGCTTCATAACAATGTTGGAAAAGCAAATATTGAATATATTTGTTATTGTCTGATAGTTGAAATAGAGATTATTTATTTGTTCATTGTATTATCATTTCTTTAAAACATGTGGAACAGAAGCTGACAATCAGGAGTTTAAGAGGTTCAGAGTGAATTATCCAGTGGAAATGTTTCTTGTTATATTAAGCTTTTAAATGTGGAGCTCAACATTGCTCTGCCACAGTCAATGGACTAAACCACTGAAGAAGAAAGAGAATTTAGCATTAAGATCCTCAATGTGGATCAGTATAATATCAGCCTTATGTCTGCACTTTAGTGTCACCACAACTTTCACATCATATTAATCTCAGCCCAGAAGGAAGAATTGGTGTCTTACAGCAGAGTCTCCAGTCTGCAGTGTGGACTCTCCAGAAAACCACACAGGAGCTTCACTCCTGAATCCTGCAACTTGTTGTGACTCAGCTCCAGCTCTCTCAGATGGGAGGGGTTGGACTTCAGAGCTGAGGCCAGAGAAGCACAGCTGATCTCTGACAACCAGCAGAAACTCAATCTGAATAAGGAATAAATAATGCAGATAAAAATCCATTTCTAATCCAATAAGATGTTTTCAGGTTTTAAATGTGGAGCTCAACATTACCATGTCCTAATCAATGAGCTTTTCCCTAGAATAGAGTAGAGGGATTTTGTCATTGTGTTATTGTGGAGCATCATTATGTCAGCTTAGACAGACATCATCGAAATCTCAGCAGAACATTCATACACCAATTGATGTCAACAGAGATCAATAACATGCTGCTGGTCTCAGGCCAGTCTGGAACTAGAGGAGAAAAACTATATTGATCCTTTAAACAGCTGCATTTAGAAAAAGGCTCTGTGTGCGTGCGTGCATGTGTGTGTGTTCTGAAGGATCAATATCAGTGATCAGACATTATTTGTGAAAACACATTGAAACCAACAGAAACAAAGAAATATTTCTACTTCAACAAGTAAACTTGATCAGTTTAAAACAAATATTAGTTCAGAGGATCTTCTGTATCCAGATATGACCATTTACCAAAAACTAGAAATATTCATTTACTTTAACAACTAACAGTGGACCCTTTTACAGTTTCTTTAAGAAACAAGTCTTTGTGACTGCAGACTAAATTTAGTACAAGAAACATGAAAATATGAACAAAAGGACATTTACAATTTTATGGATGGATGCTATGTATGAACAGAAATTAGCTTCAATTGTTAATTAAACATATCAGATGTACAATAGTAACAGAGAGTCAGTGAACTGACCTCAGAGTCTCCAGTCTGCAGTGTGGATCCTCCAGAAAACCACACAGCTGCTTCACTCCTGAATCCTGCAGCTTGTTTCCACTCAGCTCCAGATCTCCCAGATGGGAGGGGTTGGACTTCAGAGCTGACGCCAGAGAATCACAGCCGATCTCTGACAAACTGCAGTGACTCAATCTGAATAAAGAATAAATGATGGAGATAAAAATCCATTTCTAATCCAATCAGATGTGTTCAAGTTTTAAATGTGGAGCTCAACATTACTATGTCCTAATCAATGAGCTTTTCCCTAAAATGAGTAGAGGGACTTTGTCATTGTGTTATTGTGGATCATCATAATGTCAGCCTTCTATAGACATCATCCAAATGTCAGCACAACATTTATACACCTATTCATGTCAACACAGATCAATAACATGCTGCTGATCTCAGGCCAGTCTGGAACTAGAGGAGAAAAACTATATTGATCCTTTAAGCAACTGCATTTTGGAAATATGATTTGATCTGTGTGTGTGTGTGTGTGTGTGTGTGTGTGTGTGTGTGTGTGTGTGTGTGTGTGTGTGTTAGTGCTACAACTAACAACTGTTTTTAGAGTTGAATTATCGATTTTTGAAACAAATTATTGACTATAAGACAATGAATCTCAAAATGATCAATGTCTCTTATTTAGCTATCAGCTTTTAAATTTACCGTGACGTTGTTCATGGCTCATGCTAATTAACTTTAAAGACAATAGTATTAAGGTCTTGAAAACCACCCAACCTGAGTCATGGTTCTACTCGAGGTTTCTGCCTCTTAAAGGAAGTTTTTCCTTGCCTCTGTCAGCCTAGTGCTTGCTCTTGGTGGTCATTTTGGCTCTCTGTGAATAATATCGCAGAATACAGACTAGACCTGCTCGTTTATGAAAAGTGGTGTGAGATAACTGTTGTGATTTGCTGCTATATAAATAAAATTGAATTGAATTTCCCAAGTTTGTCCCAGTAACAGAAGTAAATGACCAGTGTTTCCAACAGGTTGACTTCAACTGCAGTTTGAGTCTGAAAAGGAATCAAATACCAGTTTAACTTGTCTTACAGCAGAATTGTGCACTTGCTGCAACAAATGGATGCGTTAACACACTTTACAACTTTGGGCTACTTCACAGGTAACAACCATGGTAGACTGTAAACACTGAACATGAACACCACACATAAGATCCAAAACAGACACAAACAACAGTTCACATTTGCAACAGAGACCTCAGAGTCTCCAGTCTGCAGTGTGGATCCTCCAGAAAACCACACAGCAGCTTCACTTCTGAATCCTGCAGCTCGTTTCCACTCAGCTCCAGATCTATCAGATGGGAGGGGTTGGACTTCAGAGCTGAGGCCAGAGAAGCACAGCTGATCTCTGACAAACTGCAGTCACTTAATCTGAATAAAGAATAAATGATGTAGATAAAAATCCATTTCTAATCCAATTAGATATGTTCAGGTTTTAAATGTGGAGCTCAACATTACTATGTCCTAAACAATGAGCTTTTCCCTAAAATGAGTAGGGGGACTTTGTCATTGTTTCATAGTGGATCATCATAATGTCTGCCTTCTACAGACATCATCCAAATGTCAGCACAACATTTAAACACGTATTCATGTCAACACAGATCAATAACATGCTGCTGAATTCAGGCCAGTCTTGAATAAAGGAAAAAAACTATATTGATGCTTTAAACAGCTGCATTTAGAAAAAGGCTCTGTGTGTGTGTGTGTGCGTGTGTGTGTTGAAGGATCAATATCAGTGATCAGACATTATTTGTGTAAAACATATTGAAACCAACAAACAAATATTTCTACTTCAACAAGTAAACTTGATCAGTTCCAAACAAGTATTAGTTCAGAGTATCTTTTATATACAGATGTGACCATTTACCAAAAATTAGAAACATTCATTTACTTTAACGACTAACAGCGGACCCTTTCTACAGTTTTTTAAAGAAACACAAGTCTTTGTGACTGCAGACTAAATTTAGTACAAGATACATGAAAATATGAACAAAAGGACATTAACAACTTTATGGATGGAAGTTATGTCTGAACGGAAATTAGCTTCAATTGTTAATTAAACATATCAGATCTACAATAGTAACAGAGAGTCAGTGAACTGACCTCAGACTCTCCAGTCTGCAGTGTGGACTCTCCAGAAAACTACACAGCAGCTTCACTACTGAATACTGCAGCTTGTTGTCTCTCAGGTCCAGATCTCTTAGATAGAAGGGGTTGGACTTCAGAGCTGAAGCCAGAGAAGCACAGCTGATCTCTGACAAACTGCATTCCCACAATCTGAATAAAGAATAAATGATGGAGATAAAAATCCATTTCTTATCCAATCAGATGTGTTCAGGTTTTAAATGTGGAGCTCAACATTACTATGTCCTAATCAATAAGCTTTTCCCTGAAATGAATAGAGCAACTTTGTCTACGTGTTATTGTGGATCATCATAATGTCAGCCTTCTACAGACATCTTCCAAATGTCTGCACAACATCTTTTCACAGTCTTTACAACAGGTTTAGCAGATTTAAGTTTCTGCCTGTATGTCGGGATACGATGAACCAGACAGTGACTGTACCTGCCTGTTCCCTTGTCTGCATTTGGGTCCACCAACCTTTTCCACATCACAAACACATAACAGAACAATGAGCAGGGAGGTACAGTTCAAAGGGTTTTAATTCAAACGAAAGGCATTAGTCATCTCGTCCGCCAGGTGTAGTGACGCCTCACTAGCACAAGCCTGAGGTGGAATGTAAACAGCAACCAGGACAAACACACCAACTTTAAGTAGAAACAGGTCCACCTTCCCTTGTTTTTCCCGTGAGCTCCATTACGCGATCCGTACGGATGAGATTATATCCCGGCAGGTGAAGTGCACTGTCTGGGATGTGAGGGGAGAACCAGGATTCAGTAAAACAGAGGGCGACAGATCTGCAGAGGTCATAGTTAGTTTGATTGAGGAGCAGGAGTTCATCCATTTTGTTGGCCAGAGAGCGGACATAATATGGATAGAAAGGAGCTCAGTGCGAAAACCCCGCTGTATCAGTTTAACCAGCGCGCCAGCACACTTTCTCTTTGCCATCTGGTAGATCCCTAACAGAATACTTTTACGACTAACAGCGGACACTTTCTACAGTTTCTTTAAGAAACACAAGTCTTTGTGACTGCAGACTAAATTAAGTACAAGAAACATACATTTACAACTTTATGGACTGAAGTATGTATGAACACAAATTAGGTTTAATTGTTAATTAAACATATCAGATCTACAAGAGTAACAGAGAGTCAGTGAACTGACCTCAGAGTCTCCAGTCTGCAGTGTGGACTCTCCAGAAGACCACACAGCAGCTTCACTACTGAATCCTGCAGGTTGTTGCGACTCAAGTCCAGATCTCTCAGATGGGAGGGGTTGGACTTTAGAGCTGAGGCCAGAGAAGCACAGCTGATCTCTGACAACCAGCAGAGAGTTAATCTGAATAAAGAATAAATTGCATAACAATGTTCCTGCTTGAAATCAGTCAGTGTTAATAATCTGTTCAAAGCGGAAGAGGGTTTAGAATGTAGAAGTTTAGAAAATGAAAACTCCAAACACCTGTACCCAAAAGGTTGCAGGTTCAAACTGTAAAATACAAAAAGGTAAAAAGAGCTCTCATTAATATTAATGACAATGTGCTGCTACTTTAATAAAGACGTAGTGACTTCACCTCTTAAACTCTGTAGGAAATGTGAACAAAAGACATCCACAATATATCTTTAAGGAATAGTGGATTCATCAAATCGAACCTTCTTCACATTAAACTATTCAGTCAGTAAAAGCATCATATAGCTTCATAACAATGTTGGAAAAACAAAACTTGAAAATATTTGGTATTGTCTGATAGTTGAAATAGAGATTATTTATTTATTCATTGTATTTATGTATTTTATTATCATTTCTTTAAAACATGATGTGGAGTAGAAGCTGATAATCAGAAGTTTAAGAGGTTCAGAGTGAATTATCCAGAGGAGATGTTTCTTGTTATATTAAGCTTTTAAATGTGGAGCTCAACATTGCTCTGCCACAGTCAATGGACTAAACCACTGAAGAAGAAAAGAGACTTTAGCATTAAGATCCTCGGTGTGGATCATTATAATATAATCCTAATGTCTGCACTTTAGTGTCACCACAACTTTCACATCATATTAATCTCAGCACGGAAGGAAAAAATAGTGTCTGACCTCAGAGTCTCCAGTCTGCAGTGTGGACTCTCCAGAAAACCACACAGCAGCTTCACTGTTGAATCCTGCAGCTCGTTGGCACTCAGGTCCAGCTCTCTCAGATGGGAGGGGTTGGACTTCAGAGCTGAGGCCAGAGAAGCACAGCTGATCTCTGACAACCAGCAAGAACTCAATCTGAATAAAGAATAAATGATATAACGTTAGAAGACAATGTTCCTGCTTGAAATCATTCAGTGTTTAATAATCTGTTCAGAGCTGAAGAAGGTTCAGAATGTAGAAGTTTAGAAAATGGAAATATTTGTTATTGTCTTATAGTTTATTTATTCATTGTATTTATGTATTTTATCATTTTGTAAACATCATGTGGAATATAAGATAATAATCAGAAAGAGTGTTACGTCTGTTTGTTTTATTATTTCTAAGTGTGTTGATGAATTAAGTCTGTAAGTCATTAAGTCTGACAGATCCTTTTAATTGAAGACTGCATCAAAGCAGACTGTTCTTAAATAGTGTGTTAGCTTGCTGCTTGAGGCCCCACTGGGTTTCAGTGCTCTGTCGGCTTCATGTCAGTTCTTGGTGGTGGTGATTTTACTTTATCCATCTGCCTCGTTGAATTAAATTAAATTAAGTTAAATTTTCTACTCTGTTGGACACGTATGTCGTGTTAAGCTGTTCTCACTCCGAGCTTTTCTCATCCTTAACTACAACAGACTTGAGTGATCTGCTGGCTTAGTATTGAAGTGTGCAATTATCTAGAGCAGTGGTCCTCAAAGGATGGCTGTCCACAGCAAGTATATCTGGCCCGCTGCCACATTACTTTGAAAGCAGCAAATGAAAAAAGTGGCTGCTGCTAAAGTAGATCTCAGCCATGACAGCAGCAGTTACTCTCATAATTACTTCCTCTAAAGGGTTTATACCTACAAAATAAAAGCACAAGAACGTTTTAGCAGCAATGCTTAATATTGTGTTTCATTGAGAGCTTTTACATCAGGGATGGACTGGGAGTAAAAAATGGCCCTGGACTTTGATCCAGACCGGTCCACCAGAGCGATTTACCGTATACTCCACCACGGCCGCTCTGCTGATGAACGTACGTAAACAGACCCAGTCTCTAATACAACCACTGAGCAGCATCACGGCCATTGATCACTGTGGCAGTACTACTTGAAAAAGGCTGCAGAACACACACAATCATGGCCGTAACCAGCTATGAGGTCACCGAGGTCCGGACCTCCGTAATTACATTTAGACTTTAGCCTATTAATAAAAAATATTAATAAAAAACTTTGGTAACAAGTTCAGCTTAAATGAAAGTTTTAGTACCATGTGGATGCAGCTGATTACACTGTCAAAAAAGTTGAAGTTGAAAAACTGTAAGCGTATAAAACATACTCACGAGCAAATTCTTATTCCACAGGTGCAAAAATTAACCTTCCCAGATACAGTACTCGCACACAAATTCAACAACTGAGAGTTGTACAGGTTTCTGCGAGCAAGCCCCTGGTTTGCTCTCAAAGGATAACTCTGCTTGCATAGTGGAATTCTGCTCACGCGTAGTGTATTTTTGCTCGCGGAGTGGATTTCTGCTCGCTCAGCTGATTTCTGCTTGCTCGAATCTACATGACTTTTGGCAATTTGGGAGCGGAAACCAAAGAGGGCACTGACCCTCTTATGATTGGTCACTCCCAACGTGATCACAGCCAGAGCCCTTAAATAATAGTTACGACACTACCATTGACTTCTGTTCTTGTTTCTTAAAGAAACTGATTCAGATCAAATATTTTTCTGTTTTGTTTGTTTATTTTACTGCTTAATCTCTCGTTCCACACTCCAGTCCAGTTGGCGGTGGTACTGCACCATTAAACTGGCTTGCCCACCGGCAATAAACACAAAAGAAAAAGTTTCAGCGCTGTATCCCATTCATTTTTATTGTGTCCAATGAACCTACGCTCGCTGGTAAGTTTTAACCCATCAACTGACCACCATTGTGAATTTAGTCAATAGTAGTAATGGGCAAAGCGAGGCTTTGTGAAACATTGAAACATTTGAATCAATTGTGCCAGAATTGCGTCGAGGTTTCGAAACACTTCGACACCCGTCTCAACGGTGACATCTACTGGACACTTTTGATATCGACACATCTTGGTAGGGGTTTAATTGAAACAATGACTGACCAGCGTTTACAATTCCAAACGTCTTATCAATACACAACAACAGGATTCCAGAGAAATCACCATACAACAAACAAATGCTTTAAGATTGTCAGAGACAGCAGATGGAGACTGCAATAAAAGTGTGTTAAATAAAACACATCTGTGTGTTGTTTCATAAGTAATCACTCATTTCAATCACAATTGCTGTGTCAGAGGGTGCACCTTGGGGTTGCCTCTCTCAGGGACACATGTATCACAGTGGAAATCGAACCCACATCTCTCACACTTAAGGCATATGTCTAAACCACAACCCTATCCATTTTCACAATCGGAATACTTTATTGATCTACGAGGGTGAATTCTTTGTTGCAGATACTCATGAGGCATAAAAGGAATAGAAATAATAGCTAGTTGAAGTTAGTGAGTAAAGAATATAAAGTATACAAATCTAAGAATATAGCAATAAATGTGGATATCCACAGAATTATACAGTAGCTTATACCTTAACAGAGGTGTAACGATAATTAGCAGGAAAGATATAGGTCCTAGTGTAATAATAAATAGTACTCAATAATGAGTGCCTGCAATGATTAGGTGTAATGGATTAAAAGTTCATAACTGAGTAAAGATGAAGTTGTTTCAAGAATGATAAATGAAAAGTGGAACAATGTCTCACATTTGCTATATGTCAAGAATTTTATTCAGAAATATTCAGCTGTTTTGGGGCTGAGTTGTTTTTTTTTTCATAATTGACATCCCCAGCCTTGGAAAAATTTGGTCACATGGTACATTTGTTGCAAAAGGTTTTTTTTTTGGCTTACAGGTGTGGCTATACTACAGCATGACGCTCCTGACAATAAATCAAAGGATTGTGGGTCCTTGGAACAAATCTGTCAAATGAGTTAAGGTGCTTTCAGACCAAAAGCGTTCGTAACGTTCGGAGCGGTGAGTTAACATACAAAGTTAATGCAAAGGCAGCTAGAGTTGCGATTTCCTGTTGGGTGGCGTAAAGCGACGCAAAAGGGGCGGGCCCCTGACGAGAAGGAGAGTTGAATATTTTCAACTCAAGCGAAGAAGTTGCGTGATGCTGAGTCGAGATAGCCTATCAGTGTTGAGATTGTCCGTACGTCACCGAGGCTGTTGTGTAGAGAGGGTTGGGCAGAGCGGGGGATTGAAAATCTGCAGGCCGACTGACAGCTGCTAAACTCGGGGTGGAGGAGCAGGGAGCAGCGCTCCAAACATTAGAGAAATAACCCCCCGTAGTCGGTCGGATTCGGCTCTGACAACAATGCTGTATACTCGCCGGAGGAGCTCGGAGTTAACTGTTTATTAAATAAGCTATTTACTTTAGTTTTGGGGATTTCAACGTTGATTTATCTTCACTGGAGCTTCTCAGCAGCTTCCGTGCACATCCGGTTACAGTGTTGTTGTTAGTGTTGTTAGCTCTGTCGGACTGCGACTTATTTATATAAACATTTATATAAAAACCGGACCAAACTGAACATTACTTGGAGAAAAGAAAGCGAGGAGGTTGAACTACCTGGTGGGTTCAGAAAATATGTGTCTGTAACTTTATTCCAGCTATCATTGTAGTTTACTGTGACCAAGTTAGCATAGCATAGTCCTAATCGATCCAAACTCCATTCAGAAAACAAACATTTTAGAAGTCTTGCTGACAGACCTGACAAAGCATGAATTCATATGTTTAACAAATCTGCATCATGTTGTAGTTATTTCGGCATGAGTTTAATCCGTTTATTGCTATTTAATCACAGCAAAATGTTTACTTTGGTTTCATACAGTTGTAGTAATGGCGAGTTGTGTTTATTCACCTTATCGTGTTAAAATCGCCTTCTCGCGTTGTGTGTGAACACTTACAGCAAATGAACTCACACGAGGAAAGCGTTGCAAGGCAAAAATTCGCGTTTGGTCTGAAACCGGCATTAGAGTGTGTGGTTTGTTCTAAACACTGTGAATCAAGCATAGAAGCAGCAGGTGTGCCACATGTGAAATTGACGTTTTGAACCACGCTTTGAAGCACTGTTTCAAAAGGTCTGCGCTCCGGGATCCCGCCACAGCGTCGACACGTCAGTATCGAGCATCCCATCCCTAGTCAATAGTGGTATTTTATGTAGCCAGCTTTAGATTAACTTAAGTTTAGTTCAGAAGATATTAACTAATTACTAATTAATCATTAGATTCTAAGTGCAGCTAGCTAACCTGAGCAACACTTCACTGGTTAAGTTACCATAAAGTTAACGTTACTTCCTGTCAGTTTGTGGACATTTACTTTAAATGTCAAGTTATAAGTGTACGTTAATTCGTTTGCATTCAAAGTTTATCTTTGGTTATTAGAATTATAGTAGGAGTTAGCAGCACTTAGTGGCTACCGTTGTAGCAACGTAACGTTACTATGAACGGTAATGTTAGCTATGTGAAATAGATACCATGGCAAGCTTGTATCTAGCAAGGTTGTTCCTTGGTTAACGTTAATTCAGTCATTAACGTTGCATTGTTTGACAGTGCATCGGCTGATAAGATCAGCAGCAAAAAAGTAACGTTATAACTGCAGCAGATAACGACTTCAGATGTTTTTTCTGTTGAGGAGGCTGACATATGAAACCATCGGAGACTGTCTTTAATGAGCGGGCAAGCCAGTTATCTACAAAGGATCCAAATATCAAAAAGGTATGTCCCTGTCAGAAACAGCTCTCCGTGTTCAATCAGTGCCTCTGAACAGCTAAAACTGAATATTGTAACCTTCATGAAGGTAGGATTATTGCAGGAATGCATTAGTTTCAGCTTGATGTGCCTAATAAACTGGCAGCTGTATCTGCTTATAGGCCTCATAGAAATGTGCCAAACTTATACGTATATTTAGGTGTAAGTTAGTGGAGTGCAAATACCATGTCCAGCAAACAATAACCAGGACAAGCTTTCTTCCACTTTGATGCAAATATGAATATAGTGATATAATTTTACACATTTAATTAAATGTTTAATACTGAGGTTAAAATTAAATGGTGCTTTACTGAACTACAATGTGTTGGATATGAGGAATTTTTTGTCCTCCCTATTTACATAATGTACATTAAAGGGCCAGAATATCATAAAGTCCTCTAATTATAATGCAGCTCAGTACAACACCAACATCGCCAAGTATGACCTCAGTGATTAAACATCTAAGTGAATTAACACTTCTGTGTATGTCTGTGTAAATAAATTCTGAACAGTACAGGCATCATAAAAGCAGAATTCATGGCTGAGCTGGTGTATTTATTACATTAGATTCTATATGTGTACCTAATAAAGTGACCACTGCAGACACAAGTCAAGGTTTCCCCTGTTACTTAGCCTGCCACCTAAACAACAACAAATCTCAACAGTGATGACCAACAAAAGCAGAAATTATAATTTGAGAAAAGTCTGCACATTTAAGTCTTGTAGATTGAAATGCTGCCTTAAAATACACATAATTAACATTTTACATATTTGCAGCCTAAAAGTGCGCAGATTTTTTTACTTTGCAGCAACTGATTTGGCTTTTTCCCTGTTTGTGTGCACACTTGATCCCTCTTTTGGTAGTTAATATTTGGTGATTAAATTCAAAGAAATTGCAACAAAGTAGTAGTACTAAATATGAACATTTTATTAAGGTGTAAAGGAACTTGTCTTACAACTTTTAGTCCATTGAAATAACATGAAGAAAAGTTTATAGTTACGTAATATCAAATTCTTTACTGGGGCACAAAACCAAATAACCGAAATTATGCCAATGTCCAGATACAACTGGACCTAACTGTGTACTCTCACTCCTGTAATCTCAACCTCATATTATTTGGGAAACATTGGCTTTCCATGTAATTATAATTCATATTGTAATATTAAAATCAATGTCTTAAATGTATTAACCTTGTATTAATGTGTTTTTGTTAGGTGCAGTTTGCAGGGATCCAAAAACGGACTCAAGGCAGGTTGCTTGCAATACGATAGTTTATTGACAAGTTAGGGAATCTGCAGGTGAATGGCGTGGGTCTGTGGCGGAGAGAGGGCAGGCTGGGGAAACCAAGCTCCTGGCACCCGAGGCAGGGCTGTCTAGCGATGTCCTCGCGAACGGGGCTGAGCTCACAGGTGGGTAAACGGACGATCTGGCGCTGACTGGAGGTTGAGCCGGGTCTTTATAGCTGAGGTGATTATGGTGACGAGCTTCAGGTGTGGAGTTCCATGGCAGACCAGCTGGAACACTCCGCCCACACCAGACAAGCATGCACACACACACGACAAAGACTGACAGGAACAATAGGGAAGGGGAGGAGGAAAACATGAGGACAAAAGAGGTGGCACAGCCAGCCCATGACAGCATTAACACTGTTTCATCTTTCTTCTCCCTGTTCTTTCCAGCAGCACCAGACTCGTGTCTCCTTAAGAGCTGGTCTCATCTGGGGCCTATGACATGGTCTGTTTCTGACAATGGAATGTCCTCAACGAAACAACCTCACTGACCCTCTCCCTGTAGATAATATATAATAAGGTGTTTTGTTGAATGCAATTGGTTGCCTTATATATTTTGCACTATTGACCAAACTTCTCTCTTGACTTAAACTGAGCAGCTTCAGTTATTTATTGATATTCACTTGTTGGGGATGTTTATATGAATGTGTCTTAACACAACAGTACATTGGGACATGTGATATACAGTAGACTAATTATATATTCTGCATATGCAGCATATTCTATGCATGTATTTGAGTGTTCCGAGGTATAGTTTAGCCTGTGTTTAGGGAAGGATAAAGGGGTAACGTTACAATAGCCATTTTAAAATAAATTACAAAACAGTAATTACATGGATTGTATTTAGGAACAGAGTAATTCACTCAGAAGCCTAACCATCTCTGCAGTTGCATTTCAACAGATAACACTGGTAATGCTGTCCCTCCAAAGAAAAAAATCACTACTGTAAGTACAGTTACCGTAGTAATCAATGCACATTATACGAAAAGTGCTGCAAATATAGTCTGCTGTGTCTGCAAATAGTCTGCAAATGTGTTGAAACGTCACACCTCTTCCCTCCAAAATTAAACACAAAACTGATAATACTGCTTTCCCGACTCCCCAGAAGAAATGGTAGGCTATCATATGTAAGTGTTAGGATAGTAATCAAAACACATTATGCCTTAATATTTATCCGAAAACCGATGCAAATATAGTCGCTGCTGGTGTCTGTCCGACCTGAAACCGTTCAAAGTGGTTGACAGCTCGGATTGGTTCAGAACTACTGAAAGCTGTATGGAGAACGTGATTGCGTGGAGGCGAGATCAAAGAGTGTCGTAACTCTTATTTAAGGGCTCTGGTTGTGATCACGTTGAAAGTTACCAATCATAAGAGGGTCAGTGCCCTCCTTGGTTTCCGCCCCCAAATTGTCAAAAGCCATGTAGACTCAAGTGAGCAGAAATCAGCGGAGCGAGCAGAAATCCACTGCGCAAGCAGAGTTATCCTTTGAGAGCAAACCAGGCCTTGCTCGCGACGTAACCTGTACAACTCTCAGTTGTTGAATTTGTGTGTAAGTACTGTATCGCGTACGCAGGAAGTTTAATTTTGCTTGTAGAATGACATAATTTGCTTGTGAGCATGTTTTACACGCTCACAATTTATGACTAAAAATTAACGCCATAAATCTGTCAATTTTTTTAGCCGGGACGTAACAAAGAGGTTCAGATTGAATTATCCAGTGGAGATGTTTCTTGTTTTATTAAGCTGTTAACCAGTGGTATAGTCTAGTTTCTCTGTGATTTTTCCCTCTCAGCCTCATACTCACCCGTCCCAGTGTGACGTCCCATGAGCGCCACTACACTCACTAATACTTACAGTATGCATGTACATGTAATAGAAAGCATTATGAAGGACTGCTTAGGCTACAACACAAAGACTTTAACAGCCAATGACAGTTACAGGTGGGAAAGGGCGTCACTTTGTGTTGAAAAGAGGTGGGGACATTTTAGGTCTCAGATTAGAGTTGTAACAAAACACACACAAAACAGTGTACAAGACGTTACAATCCAGAATATTGGGGTCACAAGATCAAGACTAGAAGATATTTTAATAGTATTTAAAGAAATATTCATTGATGAATACACAATTGGGGGGTCTTGGGGTCCTTCCCTAGAAGATTTTGAGCCTTAAACATTTCATTTCCTGCATTCTGTAGACATTTTCTGCACCAATTTATGGTGGAAATGTCTAATGTTTAGTGTTAATCACCATCTAACTCAGCTACATTTAGCCTTCGTGCCATCTGCTGCAGCTACAGTGTCAACCGGAGCGGAGCAGCTTTAGCTGCTGGCTTAAGTCTGCGTTTGCTCACGTTTCACATCTCCTTCAGTGATTCACTTTAGTTAATTTCAAACAAACACCAAGTGACTGCCACGCAGCTGTGTTGTTGTTTGGTAGCTGATCCCATCAGATCCCGGTCCCAGGTCATGGAAGCCCCAAACGCCAGTTCAGAGCTTCACAACAGAGACGGGTAAATTTATGAATGAAGATGTGAAAGTTCTGTCACAAAACGATGTTGTTACGTATCATTACGCTCATTACACTATTTTAAGTGGGTATACGGAAATCTTTGACCGTTCCTAGTGGTTATACAGTGTATACCTGCATATCACGTAGACTACACCACTGCTTTTAACCCTTATGTATAGCTTTAATAAAAGTTACGAATTTATCCCTTAAAAAGTTTACAGCGTGTATTTTCTACACTGTAAGAAAAAATTGGGAAATTAAAAAAAATAAATTAAAATACAACTTTTGACAAAAAAAATCATGCCAACAGCATGAACACACTCAAAATGCCAATAAAATCAAAAGACAGAAAATGACAAAGACAAAAATGTCCTTAGGGATACATGTGAGGGTTTTAAACCACTGAAGTAGAAAAAGCAGACTTTAGCATTACAATCCTCAGTTTTGATCAGTATAATATCAGCCTTATGTCTGCACTTTAGTGTCACCACAACTTTCACATTATATTAATCTCAGCACAGAAGGAAGAAATGGTGTCTGACCTCAGAGTCTCCAGTCTGCATTGTGGACTCTCCAGAAAATCACACAGCAGCAGCACATCTGGATCTGGCAGGGCGATGTTATTCAGGTCCAGCTCTCTCAGATGGGAGGGGTTGGACTTCAGAGCTGAGGCCAGAGAAGCACAGCTGATCTCTGACAGCCTGCAGTCCTCCAATCTGAATAAAGAATAAAAGATTGAGATAGTGTCTTTCTGTAATTCTTTCTTTCCTACCACCTTCCCCTGACCCCTTAAGTTGGTGTTCTCCAGTAGTCCAGTGCTCTCTGTTTTCTCTGCTCATGTATATGTTCAGTATCTACAGGCCCAAATCAAATGTTCCTCAGCCAGTTTGTCACACTTGACATGTACTTCATGCCTTTGCTTCCATCCCAGAACCTGAACCCAACCCTGAACCTGGATGTCTTGATTATCTGTCTGATCTTTTGGATTTCCTTCCTTGGCCTTCCTTGGTCTGCCAGATGTGTTCAGGTTTTAAATGTTGTCAAGGGTCTTCTAGCTGTGAGGTGTCCACACTTGAAAAGGACCAGACTTTGGATTTCACTCAGAAAGATTTATTTTGACCAGTTGAACAGGATCAGGTGTAACAGGAGTAACAGGTGAAAAACTCATAGCCCGTTACAATCAAAAGTCTCAGTTCCTCACAGTGGATGCGTTCGTGCTTCTGCTGCCCTCTCAGTCCGTCGCACACCAGCCAAATGACTGTATTGTGTGTATTTGTAATCCGCTGATTGAACTGGGCGTGAGCTTCTGATTGCCCCAATTCAAATCACCTGGTCGAGCGTGCGCCAGGGCGCACACAGTAACGTGCAGGCTGCCGTGCAGAGCGGGCCGGCGTGCAGGTGAGATGGCATGCAGGAGAAGGAAATGAGACAGGCATACGGGAGACAGCCACACCTCCGCCGGGTCAGCTTGACAAATGTGGAGCTCAACATTAGATGAGATTCAGTGTGGATTTATGTATGTTTTTTCTTATCTGTGATTAAACTGTCTTATAGTAAATAACAATGACAATTAAACTTTCTCTGTAACAATCTGTTTCAAATGCATGAAAGATTATTTACTTTTTTTATTCGTTCTTGTTGTAAAACAAATTGTTGCACAATTGTCATTGGCCAAATGCATAAGTGATTATTTTCTCTTTTGTTCTTTTGTGACTAATCTGCCGTGTTGCCAGAGAGAGAAACAGAGCATTTATTTTATTGAAGTTATATGGGGACCTACACAGCAAGGAGAAAAAAACTTCTTAAAAATTTCTCCTATTGTTAGGATATTAAATTGGGTGATCTCTATCTCAGCTTAAATCACATCCTAATGTCGGACACACAGGTGTCTTTGGATAAAACCGGAAAAAGACCCAGAGTTACACTCAGATCCCTCAGATAGAGATGACAAACTCGGGTTACATTCACTGTTTTAGAATCCACTGTGTTAATAATGTATGAAGATTAAACTATCTCAGTAGCGAAGTGTTTCAAATGTACATGCCTACAGGCTCTACGCTCCAGCCCCCCACTCTCCCTCTGTTCACCCTACTCCTCCCTAGGGAGGTGTTCCAGGCATGTCCAGCTGGGAGGAGGCGTCAGGGAAGACCCAGGACTAGGTGGAGAGATTATATCTCCACGCTGGCCTGGGAACGCTTCGGGATCCCCCAGTCAGAGCTGGTTAATGTGGCTCGGGAAAGAGAAGTTTGGGGTCCTGTGCTGGAGCTGCTCCCTCTGCATATTCATGACTGATAATGAAAGAACGAACCATACACGGATTAGATAACTTTGTTTATCCACATAATGTGTATTTATGTAGAAAAATCTTCTGAATGTAGTTTGTTCTTCTTTATCCTGCACGGTGATTCACAGAAATCTCAAAGCTGCAAATTAGTTCAAACCAGGATAATGCCGACTGATCCTGGAGGTGACTGTGTTGATACCTGTTCAAAACACTGCAAACATCAAAAAGTCTTCCAAATATTTATGTTGCCCGTCTCATTGGTTTCATGATCATTTTATGTGTTTACTTACACACAGCCAGTACAGGAAACAGGCTGAGGTGTTTGATGCTCAGCTGGAACGCAGAGTGGAGACCGCTGTCAGATGTGGTGCCCAGATTAAGCTGTTAATATTTCATATTCATTCATTTTGCAGACACAGACGAAGCAGCGGTGTAGAAATTATGTTATATAGTGTATATGATGTAAAGATACATGGTCTATGGTTACAACTGGGTGTGTGAGTCGGTTGGACAGTGATGACAGTAAATGCTTGTAAAATGCCATACAATATAAAGCAAAAGATTTCAGAATTACTGGCTGTATTTCCTACCTGTCATAATCTCACCAAAATCTAATCCTATAGGATTAGATTAAAAATTAGAGTTTGAGGTTTATCTTTGAATAATGAGTGTTCTTAAAAGTACATGCCATCACTGTAATCTGTCAGAACATTATCATCTTGGTTTCTGTGGTTATCCAAAACAATGTGTTCCCACACATCATCTACACAGCAATATTTTTTAATACCAGTGTGATTGGAACATAGAAATAAGGACCAATTTTGAATCCTGCAATGTCTGTTTTGATTTGCAGTGTTCTTTTATTATGTATGGTGACCGAATTGTATCGCATGATTTCTGAAAAAATTCTGATGTAGACAAAACTCGCTCAAGTTCCCCTTCGAGGGAACTCGAACTGTGTCGGTTACGACACTATGGGAACGTCTCTAGCGTAGCAGGTCTGAATGTGAATGAAACTACTCCAATCCTATTGGCTGTTGCTAGAACGGTAGGATGTGACGGTGTAACCGAGGCTATATAAGCACACCGGCATCAAATACTCATTAGCTTTTTTCTATTCAGCAGGCGCTCTGTATGTTTGAGGAAAGCTCCAGTTCTAAAGAAGCAGAAGATTGTTACCTGGAAGATGTCTGGCAACCTGTTCCGTAAGTGTGTTGACCCTTGTCCATGTCTTCTTACGGAAGGAGATTCTCATGAGCTGTGTGTCTCATGTCTGGGATGGAGCACGCCCAAGCAGCTCTTGAGGCAGCTGCTTGTGGCCATTGCGAAATCCTGTCCATGCGGGTACTGAGGTCCCGCATGGATCCTTTCTCCAGCGACGGCCAGATGCGCTCTCCCCATGGGTAGGCCGGCGGTCGCTGATGCGGCTAGGCGGGTTCAATTGTGGGGATCGCAGCGCGATCTCGTGGGGGATTTCGAGGCGGCTGAAGCCCTTTCTCATCAGTCCTCGTTTGATTTGGATATTCCTCTTTCCCGTGCGGGAGCCCGCTTCTCGGTTTCTCCCGCTCGATGAGTAAATCGTCCTTGGCTGCAGCACTCCGACTCTGTGGAGCTGGATGTGCTCAGCGTGTTTGACGATGACATCCGGGTGTCGGGCCCTCGTCATCAGGGCGCGCCCGACTACAATGCACTGCTCGAGGTGGTGACACGGACTGTGGCCAGACTAGAAAGTGACATCAGTTGGCCACAGGAGGTGCAGGAGCCGCGGCTTCTAAGCAGGTAGGATTGACACTGGTCAATCCAACCTGGCGCACCACCTCCACATCGGCCTCTGCCTTTTTTCCCTGTATTACACAGTGAGCTGTGTAAATCCTGGGTTAAACGGCCACGCTCATGCGTAAGCCTACACACCGGTGCACTGCTGCAGGCATACCAGGCCGACCTCCCTTGAACGGGAGGCGAGAGTGTGCCCTCACACCATGGAGGGGGGTCCACTGTTGGCATCTCCTGTAGCACGGTCCAGGCAGCAGGTGCTGTTTCCCGCCGTCAAGACGTTCGGGGCGCGCCAGCCGGCATCAGGATCACGCTGGCCTGTCCGCCTCGAGGGGCCACAGGCAGACGGAGATGGCGCTCAAGTGCCACAAGAGAGCAGGCCGGGGGTTTTATGACATCATGGCCCCTGGGGAGGCCCAAGCTACGGGCGCTGTTATCCCGCCGTTTAGGCAATCGGGACACGCTAGTCTCCAGCAAGCTCCCACCGTCCTGTCCGTCTCGAGGTGGAGACAAAGGGGGCTCTCAAGCCGGGGGTCTGTGGATGCCGCCTCCCGTGGAACGGCTCAGGCTTCAGCCGCTGTTATCCCGCCCCTTGGGCGCTCGGGATATGCCAGCTACCGTCGAGCTCACACCGTGCTGCCTGCCCCGGGAGTCTGCAGGCAGACAGTGTCCAGGCTCGCAGATCATGAACTCTCGGTGGCCATCCCCTGGCGTTCTGCCGCTTCAGGGACCCAGTCGAGGGTTGCACGACGCACTGTCCACCAGCCCATATGTAACCCTGGTTCCCCGAGTATCGTTGTCGGGTTTCGCAGAGGCCTGGCGGAGCTTGACAGGCATCTCTCCGTGGGTTCTGCGCACTGTCATAGACATCTGGTGTTAGCACAGGAAGTGCGGTCTCTGTTGAGCAAGGGGGCCGTGGAATGCGTTCCCCCGCCGGTCAGAGACGCAGGGTTTTACAGCCGTTACTTCCTGGTCCCCAAGAAGGACGGAGGATTGCGCCCGATCCTAGATCTGCGGGTTCTGAACCGGTTCAAGATGTTCATCATCCCCGCCATCGTGACGCACATCCAATCCAGGGATTGGTTTGTCATGTTAGATCTAAGGACGCCTATTTCCACGTCTCCATCCGTCCTTCCATTTGGCCCCGGAGGCCAACCGAGGTCACCTCGCCCGTGACAACGGGTGATGTTATCCCGCCCGTTTACGTTCGGGACGCACCTGCCACCATCGAGTCCATGCCGTACTACCTGCCCTGAAGGTCTGCAGTCAGGCGGCATCCAGACTCACTCACCGTGGATCTTCGGTGGCTCTCCCCTGCCGTTCTGGGGCTTCAGGGGTCCACCTGAAAATCACACAAGACACCGACCTCCAGCCCGAGGGGCTGGTTCTGTTAACGAATTTTGCAGAAGGTTTGGCGGAGCCTGACGAACATTCTCCACAAGCCCTGCGCACTGCCATAGAGCGGGTATCGACTACGGTTCAAGACCCGCCCTCCAGAGTTCACCAGGGTGGTTTGGACTATGGTCCGCCGAACAAGGTCGGTGTTGGGACAGGGCGTCTCCATCCGTCCTTCTCACTGGAAGTTCCTGAGGTTACGCCTGGGGTGTGGCTTACCAGTATCGGGTTCTTCCATTCGGCCTGGCACTTCCCCTCGCACATTCACCAAGTGTATGGATGCAGCACTGGCCCCGCTGAGGCTCCAGGGCATCTGGATTTTCAACTCATCAATGACTGGCTTATCCTAGCCCAGTCTTGAGAGTTGGCGGTTCGGCATCGAGATGTCGTTCTGGCCCATCTGCTGCGTTTAGGGCTGAAGCTCAACGCAAAGAAGAGTGTGCTGGCGCCCACCCACGGACTACAGTCCTAGGGGTAGTATGGGATTCGACAACGATGCGGGCACAATTGTCTCCGGCACGTGTCGACACCATATTGGCTGCCGTGAAAGGGGTGAAGTGAGGCCACGCCGTCACTATAAAACACTTTCAACAAGTGTTGGGTCTCCTGGCGGCTGCGTCCAGCGTAATACTATCTGGACTGCTGCACATGAGACCCCTGCAGTGGTGGCTAAGGACCAAGGGTTTTTTCCCCGAGGGGACGCCTTTCCGCCTGATTTGGGTTACGCACAAGTGTCTTTGTTCCCTATCAGTTTGGAAGGAAACTTGGTTCCTGTCCCGGGGGCCCGTGCTGGGAGGGTCTTGTCGCCGGCTGGATATTTCGACAGACACCTCCCTCACAGGCTGGGGCGTGGTATCGAGCAGACCTGCTGTCAAGGCAGCAGCTGAGGTCCGGGGAATGGAGACTCCACCCCGAGGTGGTGGAGCTCTTATGCGAAGAGTTCGGCCCCATAGACGTGGACTTGTTTGCGTCTCAAGAGACTACGCACTGCCTGCTATGGTTCTCTCTCGTTCCTCCAGCCCCATTGGGTCTGGACGCTATGGTGCACACGTGGCCGAGGCTGCGTCTGTACGCATTTCCCCAGTTCCTCTGCTCCCAGGGGTTCTGGAGAGGGTTCGTCAGGACGGTATCAGTCTACTGTTGGTAGCCCCGTTCCGGCTGACCCGAGTATGGTTCTCAGACCTGGTGTTGCTCCTGGGCTGACCCGCCGTGGTAGGTTCCTCTGAGGAGGGACCTGCTGTCCCAGGCACAGGGGCAGGTTCTTCACCTTTGCCCGCCGTGTGGCATTTGTGGGTCTGGCCCTGAGGGGGCACAGTTCCTTGAGGCGGGTCTAACGGCAGCAACGGTCGAGACACTGCTTAGCTCCAGGGCCCCATCCACACGGAGGATGTATGGCTTAAAGTGGAGTGTGTTCTCCACCTGGTGTAGAGAACAGGAGGTGGACCCTGTTACCTGCCCAGTGGCTCAGGTACTTGAGTTCCTCCAGGATCGTTTCTCTGCTGGCCTTTCCCCATCCACCCTCAAGGTGTACGTGGCGGCTATTCATCCTTCCACGCCCCTCTGAGGGAGGTGTCTTTGGGGAAGCTTCCTTTAGTCGTACGTTTCCTCCGTGGTCCTCGGAGGATGAGGCCTGCTACTCGCTCCAGGGTTCCCGCCTGGGATCTGGCGGTGGTTATTGGGGTGTTGGCTGAGGCCCCCTTTGAACCCCTGGAGTTGGCTGAGGCTAAGCACTTGACCCTCAAGGTGGCGTTTCTCCTGGCTGTCACCTCTCTGAGGAGGGTGGGAGATCTCCAAGCGCTTTCGGTGTCCCCGCAAAGCCTGGAATTTGCCCCTGGTAGCGTTAGGGTCCTCCTGCACCCTCGTCCGGGTTATGTCCGAAGGTGCCGTCCAGTGCGGCAGGGTCCACAGTGCTGCAGGCATTTCATCCCCACCTCATGTGGCGGCGGAGGGCCGGGAGACTTCATTTGCTCTGCCCTGTCAGAGCTCTGAGCATTTATACTCTGAGGTCCTCCTGGTAGAGGAAGGCTGATCAGCTGCTGGTGTGTTTTGGGGCCCCCAGGGCAGGGCTCCCCGCTTCCAAGCAGACTATCAGTAATTGATTTGTTCAGACTATTTCCATAGCCTATCAGGTGCGTGGCCTGCCTTCACCTGTGGCATTGAGGGCTCACTCTACTAGAGGCGTGGCTGCCTCCCGAGCCCTCCTTTTGGTGCTTCACTGCAAGATGTTTGTGACGCGGCTGGCTGGGCCACTCCACACACATTCATTCGGTTCTACAATCTGGACCTTCCTTCTGCACCTGGCACCCATGCGCTCTCCTCTTAAGTCGTGCCCACTGGATGCTGCACACTGAGGCAGGCGGGGTTCGGCGCGGTTTAGTGGGTATCTCGTTCCCATAGTGTCGTAACCGACGCAGTTCGAGTTCCCTCGAAGGGAGCGTCTCGGGTTACGTATGTAACCCTGGTTCCCGAAGGAGCGAGACACTCTCGTCGGTCCGCCATGCATCACCCGCCTGGGCGCCATGCTTCATAGTTAAAGCTAATGAGTATTTGATGCCGGTGTGCTTATATACGCGGTATATACTCCGGTTACACCGTCACATCCTACCGTTCTAGCAACAGCCAATAGGATTGGAGTAGTTTCATTCACATTCAGACCTGCTACGCCTAGAAGCGTTCCCATAGTGTTGTAACCCGGCGCAGTGTCTCGTTCCCTTCTCGGGGAACCAGGGTTATACGTAACCGAGGCGTTCTGGGCAATCAGAAATGTGGAAACCATTCTTATGCAAATGATAAGAAATGAATGCATCATAGTTCTTTTTGAAAAAACACAATAAAAATTGTAGGTCATCTCTGCAGGTGATTTACAGAATGCTCTGATATTAAACCAAAGTTTTAAACATGCATTTTCAGGATAAAGTGCTTCAGCGTGTGCCATCTGTATCTGTTAATCGTGTCAAACACGCCCATGGGGATGTTTTTGTTGCAGGTCATGTACATACTGAAGCCATCCCTTTATTCTTGAAAATTAAGTACATTCTGAACTTTTTGGGTGTTGTGTGGAAAGCGTTTTTTGACAATCATTTCCATGCTGACTGTGTCAAACACAGCGGCTAGATCGGCTAAATCCAGGAAATGAGTTAGCCCACCAGGCTCTAAACACATATTTAGTAGATGATGGACTGTTTGTGTTTCATTGGAGGTATTCTATCTAAATTTTTCTGTTCATAGAGATTGGGGAAAAATCGAAGGAATATAAAACGTGACTATGCATCCTGTAGTTTTACATAGGTGTTTAATTAGGTGGAATTAACGTGCATAATGCCAATATTTTGAGCAATCTTTACATCTTGTTTTATACATTGGCATTGACATGTATTTTTATAACCATCAGTCGGTATGTTCATGTTTTTATCTGGAAAAGTCATATATCAATAAACAGTCAAAAACAATTGTCTAGAGAATTCTGTTACATCGTTGTTTCTTAAAAATCCAGAATAGCTTATCGCTGGGGTGGGACCCTTAATAGGACATATTAGTACCCTCTAAATGGGTACATTATTGTACTACATAGTTTAAAAGGTACCTTAATGTCTTGCTCGGTCCACAATTGTACTTAAACTGGTACAATTTGACAAGGTACAAAATGAACTAGCAATAAAGGATACACAATTGTCTCTCAAAGGCTACCTCCCCTCGACAAGCATTTGTACCCTTTAGGTGCACACCCGTACATCTATTTCTGAATGTGTAAACCCAGGCAACACACCAGCTGTGGTGTAACAACACAGAACAAAGTTTCCATGTTTACAGGAATCATATGCAATGCAAGCTCTGGGTCCTCTAACATAGAGAGCTTTAGAGACCCAATGACCCAGAGACAACAATGATTAGTAGCCTAATTAATGATTTTATTGACTGATAGTAAGACACTCAGCCTTATACATTAGCTCGCTGTACCAGATGAGCTAACAGGCACTTCATACTTCATTAATCCGTGCTTCCTTTTCTGGATATGAATGAAGAGAACCTGACAAAATGTTTCACAATGATCTGCCTTTTCTTTTTCCCTTTCAGACTGAGTGAAGTACCTGCAGTCTGTGTCAATAGTTTAAATATGACTTAAGTTATGACTTAAGTTCATATATATATATATATATATATATATATATATATATATATATATATATATATATACTAGGGGTGGGCATAATTGAAATATAGGAAATCAATGGAGGAGAAGTTTATTAAGGGAAATATTCAGTCAGCATGGAAAGAAATAAAAGTAATGGCTGGTGTAAAAAACAAAGAATCAACCGGAACTATTTTGACTGAGTCTAGGACAGGAAAGGGAGAGACAGCAGATGAATTTAATGATTTTTTTAGACGATTCGATACACACGATTTTAGTGAAATGAGTGAGGATTTTTATTCTGGTTTGAAAACGGAGGAATATATACAAATTGATAAAGCTTCTGTTTTGAGGGTTTTACAGACCACCCAACAAAATAAAAGCCCTGGGCCAGATAATGTCAGTGGGAGAGTCTTGAAGAGTTGTGCTTATCAGCTCTGTGATATAAGTCATTTTATTTTTCAGACCTCTCTGAAATTACATAGAGTACCCTCAGTGTGGAAAAAATCAATCATTGTACCAATTCCTAAAAAGGCCAATGCCAAACAAATTAATGATTTTAGACCAATTTCCTTAACATCATTATTAATGAAGTGTTTTGAGAGAATTGTTAAATCTTGGCTCGTTGAGCATACTAGTCAGCTGATTGATCCGCTACAATTTGCCTATAGGAGAAATAGGAGTGTGGAGGATGCCACTCTTACACTCTTAAATTATATATATAAACATGTGGACATCGGTAAGCATCATCATGCTCGTTTATTATTTATAGATTTTTCTGCAGCGTTCAATACTATCCGACCAACCCTTTTAGCTGAGCGTTTGCTTTCTGAATTTAATGTTCCAAAGTGTCTGGTGGCCTGGATTTTTAGATTTTCTGACCAGAAGGTCTCAAATTGTGCAGGTGAATGGAGAATATTCCAGGGAGCTGCATTCTTCAGTGGGCTGCCCACAGGGTTGTATTCTTTCACCTCTATTATTTATTTTATTCACAGATAGGTGTAGAAGTCAATATCCAGACAGACATATTATTAAATATGCAGATGATACAGTGGTGTTGAGCCTGTTAAATCAAGGTGACACAGAGCATGGGCCCATCTTGAAATATTTTTTGGATTGGTGTGAAAGTTCTTGTTTACAAATTAATGCATCCAAAACTAAGGATATGACTATAGAATTTCATAATTCTGTCGGAACTCAATCTAAAGTAGTTATTGCTGGTAAAGAGGTTGAGAAGGTCAGTACTTATAAGTATTTGGGTACAGTGATTGATGATAAACTTAGGTGGGTGGAACACACAAGTTTTATTGTATCAAAAGCACAAAAAGGTTATATTTACTGAGGAAGCTTAAGTCCTTTGAAGTAGATAAATCCATATTGATAATGTTTTATAGATCTTTCATTGAAAGTGTTTTAACCTTTGCTATGATCTGTTGGTTTTATGGATTAAATGTTAAAAGCAGATCCCAGCTGCAGCACATTATTAATTTAGGGTCAAAGATTACAGGATCTGTTCAGTTGGGTTTGTCTGCTTTGTGTGAGAGAAATGTTCTTAGGAAGTCTTTAACTATCCTAGAGGATACATCCCACATTTTGTTTTTAGAATTTGAATTGCTTCCCTCAGGAAAGCGATATAGAGTGCCCAAGTGGAAGACCACTAAAGCCTCTAAGTCCTTTGTTTCAAATGCAGTGATGAGTGTAAACACTTATTTGAAACAAAGAAAATGTACTGTGAATTTTAAATAGTAGCTATACGAAGATTCTTAAATGCCCGGGGTTCCTGGTTCCTGTGTGTGTGTGTTTTTTGTTTTTGGTTTTTTGTTGTGATGTTTGTGATGTTTTGCTGTGTTTTATAAATTAGTATGTTGTAGTATGTGAGGTCGAAGCTACTTAAATTGCCCTGTAAAGGGACAAATAAAGATTTTTTACTACTTACTTTACTAGATTAATTTTTTTAATCTAGATTAATCTAGATTAATCTTGAAATTAATCTAGATTAATCTAGATTAAAATGGCTCATTTGAATTCTGCCGAAGGCATTCAGAATATGTGTGCGAACGGGTTTCAAGACAGGTTTCAAGCCAGGTGGCGCATTAGACCAGGGGCTCATCTCCTGTTTCCAAAATGCATCACAAACTGCTTGAGAAAGCTGTTGTACTATGATAATTGGTAGCGTGTAATGTGCTTTGCATTTAGGTGGTAGGCTACTTGAGACTGGAAGAACTCCTACAGTAAACTAATTCCGCATTGCACAAGGTGCAAACCAGGTGTTGTGCCGAGTTTTGCCTGCCTGCCGAGAATTGAAGGCACCTCCAAATAATGCTTTTAAATGCTGTAAAATTCTTTGTGGACTTCATCAATGATGATAAATTGATTTGAAGTCTATATTTTATGAACGTTTAGAGTCTTTAATATTTTAATACACTTAGTAGGCTAGAAGGGCCAATCCTTGACATTCAGTACATATATGTGGTGATAAAGCTGTTTGATCAATGAGCACAGCAAAGTGTCTGAGAAGGACCTAAAGAGGTGGATGCATAATTCGGCAGATCAGATTTTGTAGGCTCCCTGCCGAGATTTGCATCCACCTCTTTTCTCAGCATAGATGACCGTTAGCACCAGCGAGGTGCGTGCAATTCTCGGCAGGCAGGCGAATTCGACACAACACCGGCGGCTTCAGAAATGTTACGTACACAAAGTGCTGTCCAACAGCTGTCTGTGGGCGATGTTGCTACAGTTAGTGTGAGTAATGCTGCGTTCCGGCAACTTCGAACTGGGAAATTTCCGACCTCCAACTAGGAAAAGTACCCGGACGCCACTTGAAGTCGGATTTCCTACTTGTGAACTTCGGAGAAAAAATTTGTACCCGACTTCACGGTAGCAGCTGAATGGCGTCAGAAAACAATGTCAGCGCCATGGAAGCTCACTTTGTAAATGGCAAACCATAAACTAAACAGCAACAAAACATATATTTGCATGTATTTGAATTAAAATAATAAATACGATCATGCAGTAAAATTTGTTCTGCATGTATATTGATGTAGAAATATGTTTTACACATACGGTAGCTGGCTACAGTAAAGAATCTCATAAAGTCATCTTTTCTGCATAAAAGTTATTGTTAAAAATGCCAAAACATTAGGAAGTGTAACGGACAACATAGACTTACTTTAGGGCTACCAACTTGGGGTACACATAACTAGTAATGTATGGGCTATTTATTAGGGGTCCAAGCCCGAAGTGGGCTGGGAACCCGCGTTTGCAGGGCAACGCGGTTCCCGTACCACGAAGTGGCGGGGAACCCTATTGTTTTCGTTCTCGTTTTATTATTATTATTATTTTTTTCTTCCGTGCATAAACGCATACTGCAGCGGTGGCTGTAAGTCCTAGAAACGCGCAACTCTCAGCGTAGCTTCACAGCCCCAAGAGTAACTCAGGCAAAAAAACTCGCACACTTCTACAGCTAGGGGCGCTATCACGGAAGGTCAACGCGTTTGGGCTTGGATCTCTCATATACGAAGGCGTATATCAAAACCTTATATCCACGCGTTCGGGGATCCAGCTGAATCTCCTGGTATAGGCCACGCCCATTTCCGCCTAAACTTTTTCGAGCTACATCGCGAAAACTGAAGCACCGCCGAAATCATCTCCTCCGAAGCCGCAAGTCCGATCGCCACGAAACTTGCCACGGATAATCTCTGGACCGAGCTCTACAAAGTTTGTGTAGGAAATTTTGATCCGACAAAACTGTCGCGCAATTATCGCTAACAAACATTTCGCGAGCAGCTATTAACAGGAAGTGAGGGCATAACTTCGGTTGGAATGGCCGATCGACACCAAACTTGGACCACTCACTTGGGATGGGCCCCTGAGGGCCTGTGCAAAGTTTGGTGCAGCTGGCCCCTAGGTGGCGCTCTTTAATCCAGAAAATTTGTTCCTCCATAACCACAAGTCACATTGACAGGAATCCAGTGCCGAATTGTTCAGCATGGTCCCCTGATGCCAGGCACCAAAGGGGACCTAATAGTGCCCATAGGTGGCGCTGCTATTGCAAATTAAACACGAATTTTTTCCCCATTGACTTACATTCATTTTATATCTCCAGAACCGCAGCTCCGATTGACGCCAAATTTGGGTCAATTGTTACCCATGGGGCCCTGATGATACCACAAAATTTGGTGCAGATCGGCCTAAAGGTGGCGCTGTAATCGAAGCTCAAATCCGGTCAGAAGCCCCATTGAAATGAATGGGATTTCAAACCAGCACACATTTTCATAAGGTTTGGAATGCCCGATCAACACCAAACTTGAGGACCTTATCCGGCTGGACTTCCCGAAGGCCTGTGTAAAATTTGGTGTCAATCGGCCAAACGGTGGCGCTCTTCATCATATATCAAAAAACTCCCATTCACATACATGCATTTTATATCTCCAGAACCGCCCGGTCCGATTGACACCAAATTTGGGTCATTTGTTCCCCATGGTGCCCTGATGATACCATAACAATTTGGTGCAGTTCGGCCAAAGGCGGCGCTGTAATCGAACCTCAAATCGGTCAGAAGCCCCATTGAAATGAATGGGATTTCAAACCAGCACACTTTTCACAAGGTTTGGAATGGCCGATCAACACCAAACTTAGGGACCTTATGCGACATGACCTCCGAAGGCCTGTGTCAAATTTGGTGCCAATCGGCCAAGCGGTGGCGCTGTTCATCACATATGAAATAACTCCCATTCACTTGCATGCATTTTATATCTCCACTACCGCCAACTCGAATGACACCAAATTTGGGTAACTTCTTCACCGAGGGGCCCCGATGACAGCTGAGCGATTTGGTGCGATTCGGCCAAAAGCGGCGCCCGTGTCGAAGCTCTAGCGCCGTCGCTAAGCCCATTCATTTCAATGGCATTTTCAAACCGCCGCGCCATACCGGTTGGGCTGACCTTCGAGAACCTCACTTTCGGGGACCTCGCAGCGGGACGTCGGCTGGGCGCCGGGACGACTTCAGCGCCCTCCAGCGAGGCGACTGGCGCCGGGTGGCTTGGACCCGTTTACAACTGCTCGCAGTTCTAGTTTCAGTTGTTGCAGTTAAACTGCCATCCTTTTAATTAACACCTAAAGCACTGCTGAGGGTGCAACTGTGTGTTCACTTTGTCATGGTCACCCATGATTTTCGTTCACTTTGGCGTCACGCACCAACATGCACCTGGAGCGGCTTTGATGTCGGAAGTCGGAAGTTTCAACTGGGAAATATCCCAGTTACGACCAGTCTCGAGCAGCGCCATAAATACCGCTGCAATGCGTTTTTAATCAGCCGGTATCAATAACTAACCTGGCTAGTTGTAAACCAACAGCTGGCCGGCGAGGTTGTAACTGGAGCGCCGTCAACTCGGGTGTGACGTCATTCCCAGCTCCTCCGAGGTAAATGGAACGCAGCAACAGCTGCATCCATGTTAGCACGTCACGTTTGATGTGGTAATTTCACAGTAGGCAAACACACAGGGTCGAAGACTTGTTCTTGCCCCCTACAGTGCAATTCGGTATACATCTGCGCTAAAATATCAAGGTGAAAGTCATCATAGCTTGCGTAGTAGCCTATAGACCCAGCTCCCAACCCAACTTTGAGAATAGATTAACGGCGATATTTTTTTTACCGCCCGATAAGAGTTTCACGTTAACGCAGCCGTTAACGCCGATAACGGCCCACCACTAATATATACACACACACACACATATATATATATATACATACATACATACATACATACATACACACACACACACACACACACACACACATATATATATATATAAATACATAAGCTGTCTTAAATAACTGGGAGTGTAACAGTGATTCTTAGCTTTAAGAAATTTCATGAATTCTCAGCTCTTAAGACTAAAATGGCACTTTGAGAAGCTTGATAAATACCGGCCCTGATCTCAGTGAGGATAATAAGATGATTAAAAATACCAGGTGTAAACATCCCTGAACTGACCTCAGAGTCTCCAGTCTACAGTCTGGACTCTCCAGTTCAGCAGACAGCAACTTCACTCCAGAATTCTGCAGGTTGTTTCCACTCAGCTGCAGCTCTCTCAGATGGGAGGGTTGGACTTCAGAGCTGAGGCCAGAGAAGCACAGCTGATCTCTGACAAACTGCAGTCCCACAATCTGAATAATGAATAAATGATGTAACGTTAGAAGACAATGTTCCTGCTTGAAATCATTCAGTGTTTAATAATCTGTTCAGAGCTGAAGAAGGTTTAGAATGTAGAAGTTTAGAAAATGGAAACTCCAAACACCTGAACCCAACAAAATGCAGGTTAAAACTGTAAATTACAACAAGGTAAAGAGAGCTCTCATTAATATTAATGACAACATGCTGCTACTTGAATAAAGATGTAGTGACTTCACCTCTAAACTCATAGGGCTTAAAGCAAGACATTTTTCTGTGCCTGAAATGTGTTTGGGGTTAACGACAAAGATGGAGGGTAGGGGGCAAGAGTGTAACTCTGATGTGGACATAGGGTTGAGATTAGGGGTGCGACGATACACTGAGGTCACGAAACATGAGAAAACATGATACTGGGTTCACAAGAACAAGAGAAGAGAATTGTACACTGTTTTGATGAAAAGTTCAATGTGGAAATATATGATTGGGCAGGGGGGTCTGGGTGGTCCTCCCCAAGAAGATTTTGAGCAGTAAACACTTAATTTCCTGCATTCTGGTAACATTTTCTGCCACCATCTATAATCAGTGCTTGAAGTGGAAAATATAGGGGCTGGGCAAAAAAATGTTACCACGATAAAATATTTCATTCAGTATTGATTATTCTCATGATAAATGTCAAATCACTATTTGTTTCAAGTTTAGAGGTAGATTTTTGGTCCTGAAAGTTGAAGAAACCAGATGGTTAATTGTGGTTTTAACTATTTTTTTTATGGTTAGAACAAACATTTGATGCCAAACAGTGGATCACTTAACAAATCTGAAGCAAAAAATTCAAAACTATGATGATTATTAAGTCAAATCTTTTCTTGAGTCCCTTTTCCTTAACAAAACTAATATCTTTATAGACAAATGAAGTGCTGATTTGTTCGTGATTCAAATGAAACTAGAACTGCGAGCAGTTGTAAACGGGGTCCAAGCCACCTGTCGCCAGTCGCCCTTCAGCCCGCTGAGTGCGTGAATAGATCCGGCCCGCCATGATTAATTGTGCCATAATCACGTGCCCCAGAGCAAAGACGGGGCCTGTGGAGCAGAAAAGACCATATTTGTAAATGAAAGTGGTTTTGCGGTTATGGAGATCTGAAATGAATGTAAGTCAATGGGAATTTTTTTTGGGTAGCGCCAAGTAGCGGCTAACTGCACCAAATTTTGCACAGCCCTTCTAGGGGCAGGCGCAGTTAAGGTCAGATCAAGTTGTGTGTTGATCGGCCTTTCTAAGCTAGAGTTATGTTAAACTTTCTGTTTTTAAGCGTTTTCAGTAAATATTTCTCAGGCCGTAATTCGGCCGTTTTTGTCGGATCAAAATTCCCTCTACAAACTGTCTTCAGCTCGGTCCAGAGATGGTCTGTGCAAAGTTTCGATGTCGTTGGGACTTGCGGCTTCGGAGGAGTTAATTAAAATAGGTTTTCCAGTTTTCGCAATTTAGCGAAATGAAATCGATCATCGCACAGAGGTGTGTCCTATACCATCGGAATCGGCAGCATCCCCCAAAAACGTAGACATAAGATTGATGAATGTGCGATGTAGTAGGCCGTAGTTATGAGGCAAAACGTAATTGACTGCAAAATCCCATTGAAATTAATGGGGTATTTGAGCTTCGATTATAGCGCCACCTTTTGACCAAAGTGCACCAAATTTTTATGGTGTGTTCAGGGTCCCATCAGAAACAATTGACCCAAATTTGGTTCGAATCGGACTTGTGGTTATGGAGATATGAAATGAATGTAAGTCAATGGGAATTTTTTGGGTAGCGCCAACTAGCGGCTAACTGCAGCAAATTTTGCACATCCCTTCTAGGGGCAGGGCAGATAAGGTCGTCAAGTTTTGTGTTGATCGGCCTTTCCAAGCCAGAGTTATGTTATACTTTGTGTTTTTAGCGTTTTGGCAAATATTAGTTAGCCTGTAATTCGGCCGTTTTTTGTCGAATCAAAATTCCCTCTACAAACTTTCTTCAGCTTGGTCCAGAGACGGTCTGTGCAAAGTTTCGTGTCGATCGGACTTGCGGCTTCGGAGGAGTTAATTAAAATAGGTTTTCCATTTTTGCGATTTCGCAAAATGAAACAGTCATCGAACAGAAGCGTGTCCTATACCGTCAGAATCGGCAGAATCCCCAAACACGTAGACATATAACTTATGAATGTGCGATGTATTAGCTCGTAGTTATGAGGCAAAATGTGCTTTGGTTGAAAATCCCATTGAAATGAATGGGGCATTTGAGCTTATATTGCAGCGCCACCGTTAGGCCGAACTGCACCAAATTTTTGTGGTGTCATCAGGGGCCCATGGGTAACAATTGACCCAAATTTGGTGTCAATCGGATTTGTGGTTATGGAGATATAAAATGAATGTAAGTCAATGGGATTTTTGAAATTTGCAATAACAGCGCCACCTATGGGCACATTAGGTTCCCCTTTGGTGCCTGGCATCAGGGGACCATGCTGAACAATTTGGCACTGGATACATGTCAATGTGACTTGCGGTTATAGAGGAACTAATTTTCTGGATTAAAGAGCGCCACCTAGGGGCGAGTTGCACAAATTTTGCACAGTCCCCAGGGTGACGTCCCAAATGAGTGGTCCAAATTTGGTGTCGATCGGCCATTCAATCCGAAGTTATGCCCTCACTTCCTGTTAATAGCGTTTTTCGCAAACGTTTGTTAGCGTATAATTGCGCCATTTATTGTCGGACCAAAATTCCCTCTACAAACTTTGTAGAGCTCGGTCCAGAGATCATCCGTGCCAAGTTTCGTGTCGATCGGACTTAGCGGCTTCGGAGGAGTTAATTAAAATAGGTTTTCAGTTTTGCGACGTAGCTCGAAAAAAAGTTTAGGCGGAAATGGGCGTGGCCTATACCAGGAGATTCAGCTGGATCCCCCGAACGCGTGGATATAAGGTTTTTGATATGCGCCCTCGTAGTCGAGAGATCCAAGCCCAAACGCGTTGACCTTGCGTATAGCGCCCCCTAGCGATAGAAGTGTGCGAATTTTTGCGCCTGAGGTCATCGACAAAGACGTGACCTACCTTGTGAGTTTCGCGTCCCTAGCAGTTACGGGGTATGCTGCAGTATGCGTTTTGTTCAAGAAGAATAAAAATAACTAGAACTGCGAGCAGTTGTAAACGGGGTCCAAGCCCCCGGCCAGTCGCCCCTCAGCCGAGTGCGTGAAGTCGTCCGAGCTCAGCTGGACGTCCGATGTAAGGCCCCGAGTGAGGTCCCGACGGGCCTCCCTGAACCGAAGGCCAACGCGGCGTGTTTGAAAATGCCATTGAAATGAATGGGCTTAGCGGCGGCGTTTGAGCTTCGATACGGCGCGCCTTTGGCGAATTGCACCAAATCGCTCAGCTGTCATCGGGGCCCCTCGGTGAAGAAGTGACCCAAATTTGGTGTCAATGGGAGCTGCGGTACTGGAGATATAAAATGCATGTAAGTGAATGGGATTTTTTTTGATATGTGATGAACAGCGCCACCGTTTGGCCGATTGGCACCAAATTTGACACAGGCCTTCGGGAAGTCCAGCCGCATAAGGTCACCAAGTTTAGTGCGGATCGGCCTTTCCAAGCCTGAGATATGTTATACTTCCTGTTTGTAGCGTTTTCGCAAAGATTTGTTAGCTTGTAATTCGGCCGTTTTTTGTCGGATCAAAATTCCCTCTACAAACTTTCTTCGGGTCGGTCCAGAGATGGTCTGTGCAAAGTTTCGTGTCGATCGGACTTGCGGCTTCGGAGGAGATGATTTCAGCCGGCTCTTCAGTTTTTGACATTTTGCGTGAAAAAGGTTGGGCGGAAATGGGCGTAGCCTACATCACGTGATTCAGCTGAATCCCCCGAACGCGTGGACATAAGATTTATAAATGTGCGATGTAATTCGCCTTAGTTATGAAGAAAAATGTACTTTTTTTGAAAATCCCATTGAAATGAATGGGGCATTTGAGCTTTGATAACAGCGCCACCTTTTGGCCGATCTGCACCAAATTCTTGTGGTGTCATCAGGGCCCCATGGGTAACAATTGACCCAAATTTGGTGTCAATCGGATTTGTGGTTATGGAGATATAAATTGCATGTAAGTCAATGGGATGAATTTTTTCGTCTTTAATCTGCAATAGCAGCGCCACCTATGGGCACATTAGGGTCTATTTTGGTGCATGGCATCAGGGGACCATGCTGAACAATTCTGCACTGGATTCATGTCAATGTGACTTGTGGTTATAGAGGAACTAATTTTCTTGATGAAAGAGCGCCATCTAGGGGCGAGATGCACCAAAATTTTCTGAGGCCCTCGGGGGGACGTCCCAAGTTAATGGTCCAAATTTGGTGTCGATCGGCCATTGTAAACCAAAGATATGACCTCACTTCCTGTTAGTAGCGTTTTTTGCAAATGTTTGTTAACGTATAATCGCGACATTTTTTGTCGGATCAAAATTTCCTCTACAAACTTTGTAGAGCTTGGTCCAGAGATTATCCGTGCCAAGTTTCGTGGCGATCGGACTTGCGGTTTCGGAGGAGATGATTTTGGGTGGAGTTTCAGTTTTCGCGCTGTAGCTCGAAAAAAGTTTAGGCGGAAATGGGCGTGGCCTATACCAGGAGATTCTGCTCGATCCCCCGAACGCGTGGATATAAGGTTTTTGATATATTCCTTCGTAGTCGAGAGGTCCAAGCCCAAACGCGTTGACATTGCTTACAGCGCCCCCTAGCGGTAGAAGTGTGCGAATTTTTGCGCCTGAGTTACTCTTGGGCCTGCGAAGGTACCCTATGAGTTTCGCATCCCTAGCAGTTATGGGGTATGCTGCAGTATGAGTTTTATGCACGGAAGAAAAAAATTAAAAAAAACTAGAACTGCGAGCAGTTGTAAACGGGGTCCAAGCCACCTGTCGCCAGTCAGCCCCAGCCCAGCGCGCTGAAGTCGATCCAGGCCCACCGACGTCCGCGTAATGTCCCGAGCGAGGTGTGGATGGGCCGCTTGAACCGGCGTGAAATGCGGCGTGTTTGAAAATGGCATTGAAACGAATGGGCTTAGCGACGGCGTTTGAGCTTCGATTACAGCGCCGCCTTTTGGCCGAACTGCACCAAATTGTTATGGTATCATCAGGGCACCATGGGGAACAAATGACCCAAATTTGGTGTCAATCGGACCGGCGGTTCTGGAGATATAAATTGCATTAAAGTCAATGGGAGTTTTTTGATATAGGATGAACAGCGCCACCGTTTGGCTGATTGGCACCAAATTAGACATAGGCCTTCGGGAGGTCATGTCGCATAAGGTCCCCAAGTTTGGTGTTGATCGGGCATTCCAAACCTTATGAAAATGTGTGCTGGTTTGAAATCCCATTCATTTCAATGGGGCTTCTGACCGGATTTGAGGTTCGATTACAGCGCCGCCTTTTGGCCGAACTGCACCAAATTGTTATGGTATCATCAGGGCCCCATGGGGAACAAATGACCCAAATTTGGTGTCAATCGGACCGGCGGTTCTGGAGATATAAAATGCATGTAAGTCAATGGGAGTTTTTTTAAGATATGATGAAGAGCGCCACCGTTTGGCCGATTGACACCAAATTTTACACAGGCCTTCGGGAAGTCCAGCCGCATAAGGTCCCCAAGTTTGGTGTTGATCGGCCATTCCAAACCTTGTGAAAAAGTGTGCTGGTTTGAAATCCCATTCATTTCAATGGGGCTTCTGACCGGATTTGAGCTTCGATTACAGCGCCACCTTTAGGCCGATCTGCACGAAATTTTTGTGGTATCATCAGGGCCCCATGGGGAACAATTGACCCAAATTTGGTGTCAATCGGATTTGTGGTTATGGAGATATAAATTGCATGTAAGTCAATGGGATGAATTTTTTCGTCTTTAATCTGCAATAGCAGCGCCACCTATGGGCACATTAGGGTCCCCTTCGGTGCCTGGCATCAGGGGACCATGCTGAACAATTCGGCACTGGATTCCTGTCAATGTGACTTGTGGTTATGGAGGAACAAATTTTCTGGATTAAAGAGCGCCACCTAGGGGCCAGCTGCACCAAACTTTGCACAGGCCCTCAGGGGCCCATCCCAAGTGAGTGGTCCAAGTTTGGTGTCGATCGGCCATTCCAATCCGAAGTTATGCCCTCACTTCCTGTTAATAGCGTTTTTCGCAAATGTTTGTTAGCGTATAATTGCGACAGTTTTTGTCGGATCAAAATTTCCTACACAAACTTTGTAGAGCTCGGTCCAGAGATTATCCGTGGCAAGTTTCGTGGCGATCGGACTTGCGGCTTCGGAGGAGATGATTTCGGGCGGTGCTTCAGTTTTCGCGATGTAGCTCGAAAAAAGTTTAGGCGGAAATGGGCGTGGCCTATACCAGGAGATTCAGCTGGATCCCCCGAACGCGTGGATATAAGGTTTTTGATATACGCCTTCGTATATGAGAGATCCAAGCCCAAACGCGTTGACCTTCCGTATAGCGCCCCCTAGCTGTAGAAGTGTGCGAGTTTTTTTGCCTGAGTTACTCTTGGGGCTGTGAAGCTACGTTGAGAGTTGCGCGTTTCTAGGACTTACAGCGACCGCTGCAGTATGCGTTTTATGCACGGAAGAAAAAAAATAATAATAATAATAAAAACGAGAACGAAAACAATAGGGTTCCCCGCCACTGTGGTACGGGAACCGCGTTGCCTTGCAAACGCGGGTTCCCAGCTCACTCGGGCTTGGACCTCTAACTAGAACTCGCGAGCAGTTGTAAGCGGGTCCAAGCCACCTGTCGCCAGTCGCCCCTTAGCCCGAGGGCATGCGAAGTCGTCCCGGCGCCCGCTGACGTCCGCGTGAGGTCCCCGAGTGAGGTCCCGACGGGCAGCTCGAATCGAGGCGACACGCGGCGTGTTTGAAAATGGCATTGAAATGAATGGGCTTAGCGGCGGCGTTTGAGCTTCGATTACGGCGCGCCTTTGGCCGAATCGCACCAAATCGCTCAGCTGTGATCGGGGCTCCTTGGTGAAGAAGTGACCCAAATTTGGTGTCGATCGGAGCTGCGGTACCGGTGATATAAAATGCATGTAAGTGAATGGGTTTTTTTCTAATATATGACGAACAGCGCCACCGTTTGGCCGATTGGCACCAAATTTGACACAGGCCTTCGGGAAGTCCAGCCGCATAAGGTCCCCAAGTTTGGTGTTGATCGGCCTTTCCAAGCCTGAGATTTGTTATACTTCGTGTTTATAGCGTTTTCGCAAAGATTTGTTAGCCCGTAATTCGGCCGATTTTTGTCGAATCAAAATTCCCTCTACAAACTTTCTTCGGCTCGGTCCAGAGATGGTCTGTGCAAAGTTTCGTGTCGATCGGACTTGCGGCTTCGGAGGAGTTAATTAAAATAGGTTTTCCATGTTTAGCGATTTCGCAACAGGAAATCGTCATCGCACAGAGGCGTGTCATATACCATCGGAATCGGCTGCATCCCCAAACACGTAGACATAAGATTTTTTGAATGTGCGATGTAGTGTGCCGTAGTTATGAGGCAAAATGTGCTTTGGTTGAAATTCCCATTGAAATGAATGGGGCATTTCAGCTTCGATTATAGCGCCACCGTAAGGCCGAACTGCACCAAATTTTTGTGGTGTTATCAGGGGCCCATGGGGAAGTATTGACCCAAATTTGGTTTGATTCGGACTTGTGGTTCTGGAGATATAAAATGAATGTAAAGTCAATGGGATTTTTTTGGGGTAGCGCCAACTAGCGGCGAATTGCATGAAATTTTGCACAGGCCTTCAGGGAGTCTCCTATATAAGGTACTCAAGTTTGGTGTTGATCGGCCACTCCTAACCTGAGATGTGACATCACTTCCTTTATTAGCGTTTTCGCAAACGCTTGTTAACGTATAATTGCGACAGTTTTTGCGATATCAAAATTCCCTCTACAAACTTTGTAGAGCTCGGTCCAGAGATTATCCGTGCCAAGTTTCGTGTCGATCGGACTTGCGGCTTCGGAGGAGTTAATTAAAATAGGTTTTTCAGTTTTCGCGATGTAGCTCAAAAAAAGTTTAGGCGGAAATGGGCGTGGCCTATACCACGAGATTCAGCTTGATCCCCCGAACGCGTGGATATAATGTTTTTGAATATGCGACTTCGTATGTGGGAGTTACAGGGCGTTAAACTTAAAAATGCTGTAGTAGCGCCCCTAGGGTAGAAGTGTGCGAATTTTTAGCCTGAGTTACGTGCAGTGAATGTGACCTACCCTGCGAGTTTCGCGTCCCTAGCATTTACGGGGTATGCTGCAGTATGCGTTTATGCGCGGAAGAAAAAATAGAAAAATAAAAGCGAAGCGATTACAATAGGGTTCCTGCACCGCTGGTACAGGGAACCGCGATGCCTTGCATTTCGCGGTTCCCAGCCCACTCGGGCTTGGACCCCTAACTAGAACTGCGAGCAGTTGTAAACGGGGTCCAAGCCACCTGTCGCCAGTCGCCCTTAAGCCCGTAGGCGTGCGAATCGTCCCGGCCCGCCATGATTAATTGTGCCATAATCACGGGCCCCACAGCCAAGACGGGGCCTGTGGAGCAGAAAAGACCATAGTTGTAAATGAAAGTGGCTAGTGGTTATGGAGATCTGAAATGAATGTAAGTCAATGGGATTTTTTTGGGGTAGCGCCAACTAGCGGCTAACTGCACCAAATTTTACACAGCCCTTCTAGGGGTAGGGCAGATAAGGTCTTGAAGTTGTGTGTTGATCGGCCTTTCCAAGCCAGAGTTATGTTAAACTCGTGTTTGTAGCGTTTTGGCAAAGATTTGTTAGCCTGTAATTCGGCCGTTTTGTCGGATCAAAATTCCCTCTACAAACTTTCTTCAGCTCGGTCCAGAGATGGTCTGTGCAAAGTTTCGTGTCGATCGGACTTGCGGCTTGGAGGAGATGATTAAAATAGGTTTTCCAGTTTTTGCGATTTCGCAAAATGAAATAGTCATCGCACAGAGGCGTGTCATATACCATCGGAATCGACAGAATCCCCCAAACACGTAGACATAAGATTTATGAATGTGCGATGTAGTTTGCCTTAGTTATGAGGCAAAATGTGCTTTGGTTGAAATTCCCATTGAAATGAATGGGGCATTTGATCTTAGATTACAGCGCCACCGTTAGGCCGAACTGCACCAAATTTTTGTGGTGTCATCAGAGCCCCATGGGGAACAATTGGCCCCAATTTGGTGTCCATCGGACCAGCGGTTCTGGAGATATAAAATGCATGTAAGTCAATGGGAGTTTTTTCAGATATGATGAAGAGCGCCACCGTTTGGCCGATTGACACCAAATTTGACACAGGCCTTCGGAAGTCGAGCCGCATAAGGTCCCCAAGTTTGGTGTTGATCGGCCATTCCAAACCTTGTGAAAAAAGTGTGGTGGTTTGAAATCCCATTCATTTCAATGGGGCTTCTGACAGCATTTCAGCTTCGATTACAGCGCCACCTTTAGGCCGATCTGCATCAAATTTCTGTGGTATCATCAGGGCCCCATGGGTAACAATTGACCGAAATTTGGTGTCAATCGGACCTGCGGTTCTGGAGATATAAAATGAATGTAAGTCAATGGGAAAAAAAATTCGTGTTTAAGCTGCAATAACAGCGCCACCTATGGGCACATTAGGGTCCCCTTTAGTGCCTGACATCAGGGGACCATGCTGAACAATTCGGCACTGGATTCATGTCAATGTGACTTGTGGTTATAGAGGAACTAATTTTCTGGATTAAAGAGCGCCACCTAGGGGCCAGCTGCCCCAGATTTTGCACAGGCCCTCAGGGGCCCATCCCAACATAGTGGTCCAAGTTTGGTGTCGATCGGCCATTCCAAACCGAAGTTATGACCTTACTTCCTGTTAGTAGCGTTTTTCGCAAACGTTTGTTAGCGTATAATTGCGCCAGTTTTTGTCGGATCAAAATTTCCTCTACAAACTTTGTAGAGCTTGGGCCAGAGATTATCCGTGCCAAGTTTCGTGGCGATCGGACTTGCAGCTTCGGAGGAGTTAATTAAAATAGGTTTTTCAGTTTTCGCGATGTAGCTCGAAAAAAGTTTAGGCGGAAATGGGCGTGGCCTATACCAGGAGATTCAGCTCGATCCCCCGAACGCGTGGATATAAGGTTTTTGGTATACGCCTTTGCAGTCGAGAGGTCCAAGCCCAAACGCGTTGACCTTGCTTACAGCGCCCCCTAGCGGTAGAAGTGTGCGGATTTTTTGGGGCTGAGTTACGTGCAGTGAATGTGACGTACCTTGGGAGTTTGGCGTTCCTAGGAGTTACAGCGACCGCTGCAGTATGCGTTTTATTCACGGAAGAAAAAAAATAAAAAAAACTAGAACTGCGAGCAGTTGTAAGCGGGTCCAAGCCACCTGTCGCCAGTCAGCCCCTTCAGCCCGTGGAGTGCAGTCGTCCAGGCGCCCGCCGATGTCCAGCGTGAGGTCCCCGACCGAGGTCCCGGCGGGCCTCTCGAACGAGGCGAAGCGGCGTGTTTGAAAATGCCATTGAAGCGAATGGGCTTAGCGGCGGCGTTTGAGCTTCGATACGGCGCGCCTTTGGCGAATCGCACCAAATCGCTCAGCTGTCATCGGGGCCCCTCGGTGAAGAAGTGACCCAAATTTGGTGTCGATGGGAGCTGCGGTAGTGGAGATATAAAATGCATGTAAGTCAATGGGAGTTATTTGATTTATGATGAAGAGCGCCACCGTTTGGCCGATTGGCACCAAATTTGACACAGGCCTTCGAGAAGTCAAGCCGCATAAGGTCCCCAAGTTTGGTGTTGATCGGGCATTCTAAACCTTGTTAAAATGTGTGCTGGTTTGAAATCCCATTCATTTCAATGGGGCTTCTGACCGTATTTGAGGTTCGATTACAGCGCCGCCTTTTGGCCGAACTGCACCAAATTGTTATGGTATGATCAGGGCCCCATGGGTAACAAATGACCCAAACTTGGTGTCAATCGGACTGGCGGTAGTGGAGATATAAAATGCATGTATGTGAATGGGAGTTTTTTTAAGATATGATGAAGAGCGCCACCGTTTGGCCGATTGACACCAAATTTTACACAGGCCTTCGGGAAGTCCAGCCGCATAAGGTCCTCAAGTTTGGTGTTGATCGGGCATTCCAAACCTTATGAAAATGTGTGCTGGTTTGAAATCCCATTCATTTCAATGGGGCTTCTGACCGTATTTGAGCTTCGATTACAGCGCCACCTTTAGGCCGATCTGCACCAAATTTTTGTGGTATCATCAGGGCCCCATGGGTAACAATTGACCCAAATTTGGTGTCAATCGGAGCTGCGGTTCTGGAGATATAAAATGAATGTAAGTCAATGGGAAAAAAAATTTCGTGTTTAAGCTGCAATAACAGCGCCACCTATGGGCACATTAGGGTCCCCTTTGGTGCCTGGCATCAGGGGACCATGCTGAACAATTCGGCACTAGATTCATGTCAATGTGAGTTGTGGTTATGGAGGAACAAATTTTCCTGGATGAAAGAGCGCCACCTAGGGGCAAGTCGCACCAAATTTTGCAGAGGCCCTCAGGGGGGCGTCCCTAATGAGTGGTCCAAATTTGGTGTCGATCGGCCATTGTAATCCGAAGTTATGACCTCACTTCCTGTTAGTAGCGTTTTTTGCAAACGTTTGTTAGCATATAATTGCGACATTTTTTGTGATATCAAAATTCCCTCTACAAACTTTGTAGAGCTCGGTCCAGAGATTATCTGTGCAAAGTTTCGTGTCGATCGGACTTGCGGCTTCGGAGGAGTTAATTAAAATAAGTTTTTCAGTTTTCGCGACGTAGCTCGAAAAAAGTTTAGGCGGAAATGGGCGTGGCCTATACCAGGAGATTCAGCTCGATCCCCCGAACGCGTGGATATAAGGTTTTTGATATACTCCTTCGTAGTCGAGAGGTCCAAGCCCAAACGCGTTGACCTTGCCTATAGCGCCCCCTAGCGGTAGAAGTGTGCGAATTTTTGCGACTGAGGTACTCTTGAGGCTGCGAACCTAACTTGTGAGTTTCAGCGTCCCTAGCATTTACAGGGTATGCTGCAGTATGAGTTTATGCAGGAAGAATAAAATAATAATAACTAGAACTGCGAGAGCAGTTGTAAGCGGGGTCCAAGCCACCTGTCGCCAGTCGCCCTTAGCCCTGAGGCGCATGAAGTCGTCCAGGCCCGCGACGTCCAGCGTGAAGGTCCCCGAGTGAGGTCCCGACTCACGAAAGGCCCCAGTGAGGGGCCCGGCAGGCCACTCGAACCGGTGGAAATGCTGCGTGTTTGAAAATGCCATTGAAATGAATGGGCTTAGCGACGGCGTTTGAGATCGCGATTATGGCCGCCTTTTGGCGAATTCCACCAAGTCAAGCTCAGCTGTCATCAGGGCCTTGGTGAAGAACTGACCCAAATTTGGTGTCAATGGGAGCTGCGGTAGTGGAGATATAAAATGCATGTAAGTGAATGGGATTTTTTTTTGATATGTGATGAACAGCGCCACCGTTTGGCCGATTGACACCAAATTTGACACAGGCCTTCGGGAAGTCCAGCCGCATAAGGTCACCAAGTTTAGTGCGGATCGGCCTTTCCAAGCCTGAGATATGTTATACTTCGTGTTTGTAGCGTTTTGGCAAAGATTTGTTAGCTTGTAATTCGGCCGTTTTAGGTCGGATCAAAATTCCCTCTACAAACTTTGTTCGGCTGGGTCAAGAGATGGTCTGTGCAAAGTTTCGTGTCGATCGGACTTGCGGCTTCGGAGGAGTTAATTAAAATAGGTTTTCCAGTTTTTGCGATTTCGCAAAATGAAATAATGTCGCACAGAGGCGTGTCATATACCATCGGAATCGACAGAATCCCCAAACACGTAGACATAAGATTTATGAATGTGCGATGTAGTGTGCCTTAGTTATGAGGCAAAATGTGCTTTGGTTGAAATTCCCATTGAAATGAATGGGGCATTTGATCTTAGATTACAGCGCCACCGTTAGGCCGAACTGCACCAAATTTTTGTGGTGTCATCAGGGGCCCATGGGTAAATATTGACCTCAATTTGGTTTGATTCGGATTTGTGGTTATGGAGATATAAATTGCATGTAAGTCAATGGGATGAATTTTTTCGTCTTTAATCTGCAATAGCAGCGCCACCTATGGGCACATTAGGGTCTATTTTGGTGCATGGCATCAGGGGACCATGCTGAACAATTCTGCACTGGATTCATGTCAATGTGACTTGTGGTTATAGAGGAACTAATTTTCTTGATGAAAGAGCGCCACCTAGGGGCGAGATGCACGCCAGTCGCCCCCTTCGCCCCGCCTCGAAAGGCCACTCCGAACCGAGGCGAAGTACGGCGTGTTTGAAAATGCCATTGAAATGAATGGGCTTAGCGACGGCGTTTGAGATTCGATTATGGCGCCGCCTTTTGGCCGAATTCCACCAAGTCGCTCAGCTGTCATCAGGGCCCCTTGGTGAAGAACTGACCCAAATTTGGTGTCAATGGGAGCTGCGGTAGTGGAGATATAAAATGCATGTAAGTGAATGGGATTTTTTTTGATATGTGATGAACAGCGCCACCGTTTGGCCGATTGGCACCAAATTTGACACAGGCCTTCGGGAAGTCCAGCCGCATAAGGTCACCAAGTTTAGTGCGGATCGGCCTTTCCAAGCCTGAGATATGTTATACTTCCTGTTTGTAGCGTTTTCGCAAAGATTTGTTAGCTTGTAATTCGGCCGTTTTTTGTCGGATCAAAATTCCCTCTACAAACTTTCTTCGGGTCGGTCCAGAGATGGTCTGTGCAAAGTTTCGTGTCGATCGGACTTGCGGCTTCGGAGGAGATGATTTCAGCCGGCTCTTCAGTTTTTGACATTTTGCGTGAAAAAGGTTGGGCGGAAATGGGCGTAGCCTACATCACGTGATTCAGCTGAATCCCCCGAACGCGTGGACATAAGATTTATAAATGTGCGATGTAATTCGCCTTAGTTATGAAGAAAAATGTACTTTTTTTGAAAATCCCATTGAAATGAATGGGGCATTTGAGCTTTGATAACAGCGCCACCTTTTGGCCGATCTGCACCAAATTCTTGTGGTGTCATCAGGGCCCCATGGGTAACAATTGACCCAAATTTGGTGTCAATCGGATTTGTGGTTATGGAGATATAAATTGCATGTAAGTCAATGGGAAAAAATTTTTGGTCTGTAATCTGCAATAGCAGCGCCACCTATGGGCACATTAGGATCCCCTTTGGTGCCTGGCATCAGGGGACCATGCTGAACAATTGGGCACTGGATTCATGTCAATGTGACTTGTGGATATAGAGGAACAAATTTTCTGGATTAAAGAGCGCCACCTAGGGGCGAGTGACACCAAATTTTGCAGAGGCCCTCAGGGGGGCGTCCCTAATGATTGGTCCAAATTTGGTGTCGATCGGCCATTCCAATCCGAAGTTATGACCTCACTTCCTGTTAGTAGAGTTTTTTGCAAACGTTTGTTAGCGTATAATTGCGCCAATTTTTGTGATATCAAAATTCCCTCTACAAACTTTGTAGAGCTCGGTCCAGAGATTATCTGTGCAAAGTTTCGTGTCGATCGGACTTGCGGCTTCGGAGGAGTTAATTAAAATAGGTTTTCCAGTTTTTGCGATTTTGCAAAATGAAAACGTCATCGCACAGAGGCGTGTAATATACCATAGGAATCGACAGAATCCCCCCAAACACGTAGACATAAGATTTATGAATGTGCGATGTAGTTTGCCGTAGTTATGAGGCAAAATGTGCTTTGGTTGAAATTCCCATTGAAATGAATGGGGCATTTGAGCTTCGATTACAGCGCCACCTTTAGGCCGAACTGCACCAAATTTTTGTGGTGTCATCAGGGGCCCATGGGTAACAATTGACCCAAATTTGGTGTCAATCGGATTTGTGGTTCTGGAGATATAAATTGCATGTAAGTCAATGGGATTTTTGAAAACATTTTTAATTTGCAATAACAGCGCCACCTATGGGCTACATTAGGTTCCCCTTTGGTGCCTGGCATCAGGGGACCATGCTGAACAATTTGGCACTGGTTTCATGTCAATGTGACTTGTGGTTATAGAGGAACTAATTTTCTGGATTAAAGAGCGCCACCTAGGGGCGAGTTGCACCACATTTTGCAGAGGCCCTCAGGGGCGTCCCAAAGGACTGGTCCAAATTTGGTGTGGATCGGCCATTCCAATCGAAGATATGACCTCACTTCCTTTTAGTAGCGTTTTTTTGCAAACGTTTGTTAGCGTATATTTGCACCATTTTTTGTCGTATCAAAATTCCCTCTACAAACTTTGTAGAGCTCGGTCCAGAGATTATCCGTGCCAAGTTTCGTGTCGATCGGACTTGCGGCTTCGGAGGAGTTAATTAAAATAGGTTTTTCAGTTTTCGCGATGTAGCGAAAAAAAAGTCCAGGCGGAAATGGGCGTGGCCTATACCAGGAGATTCAGCTCGATCCCCCGAACGCGTGGATATAAGGTTTTTGATATCCGCCTTCATAGTCGGGAGTTCCAAGCCCAAACGCATTGACCTTGCTTATAGCGCCCCCTAGTGGTAGAAGTGTGCGAATTTTTGTGCCTGAGGTCATCGACAAAGACGTGACCTAACTTGTGAGTTTCGCGTCCCTAGCAGTTATGGGGTATGCTGCAGTATGCGTTTTGTTCAAGAAGAATAAAAACTAGAACTGCGAGCAGTTGTAAACGGGGTCCAAGCCACCTGTCGCCAGTCAGCCTCGCTGCTGGAGGGCGCCGAAGTCGTCCCGGCCCGCCGACGTCCCGCGTGAGGTCCCCGAGCGAGGTCCCGACGGACCGCTCCGAACCGAGGCGAAACGCGGCGTGTTTGAAAATGCCATTGAAACGAATGGGCTTAGCGACGGCGTTTGAGCTTCGATTACGGCGCCGCCTTTTGGCCGAATCGCACCAAATCGGTCAGCTGTCATCGGGGCCCCTCGGTGAAGAAGTGACCCAAATTTGGTGTCGATCGAACTCGCGGTACTGGAGATATAAAATGCATGTAAGTGAATGGGACTTTTTTGATATATGATGAACAGCGCCACCGTTTGGCCGATTGGCACCAAATTTGACACAGGCCTTTGGGAAGTCCAGCCGCATAAGGTCCCCAAGTTTGGTGTTGATCGGCCTTTCAAGCTCAGAGATATGTTATACTTCCTTTTTTAGCGTTTGTGCAAAGATTTGTTAGCATGTAATCCGGCCGTTTTTTGTCGGATCAAAATTCCCTCTACAAACTTTCTTCGGCTCGGTCCATAGATGGTCTGTGCAAAGTTTCGTGTCGATCGGACTTGCGGCTCGGAGGAGTTAATTAAAATAGGTTTTCCAGTTTTTGCGATTTACGCAAAATGAAAACGATCACCGCACAGAGGCGTGTAATATACCATAGGAATCGACAGAATCCCCAAACACGTAGACATAAGATTTATGAATGTGCGATGTAGTAGGCCGTAGTTATGAGGCAAAATGTGCTTTGGTTGAAATTCCCATTGAAATGAATGGGGCATTTGAGCTTAGATTACAGCGCCACCGTTAGGCCGAACTGCACCAAATTTTTGTGGTGTCATCAGGGCCACATGGGTAACAAGTGACCCAAATTTGGTGTCAATCGGACTTGTGGTTCTGGAGATATAAAATGAATGTAAGTCAATGGGAAATTTTTTTCGTCTTTAAGCTGCAATAACAGCGCCACCTATGGGCACATTAGGGTCCCCGTGGGTGCCTGGCATCAGGGGACCATGCTGAACAATTCGGCACTAGATTCATGTCAATGTGACTTGTGGTTATGGAGGAACAAATTTTCTGGATTAAAGAAGCGCCACCTAGGGGCGAGTCGCACCAAATTTTGCAGAGGCCCTCAAGGGGCGTCCCTAATGAGTGGTCCAAGTTTGGTGTCGATCGGCCATTCTAATCGAAGTTATGACCTCACTTCCTGTTAGTAGCGTTTTTCGTAAACGTTTGTTAGCGTACAATTGCGCCAATTTTTGTGATATCAAAATTCCCTCTACAAACTTTGTAGAGCTCGGTCCAGAGATCATCCGTGCCAAGTTTCGTGTCGATCGGACTTGCGGCTCGGAGGAGTTAATTAAAAGAGGTTTTTCAGTTTTTGCGATGTAGCTCGAAAAAAGTTTAGGCGGAAATGGGCGTGGCCTATACCAGGAGATTCAGCTAGATCCCCGAGCAGCGTGGATATAAGGTTTTGATATATTCCTTCGTAGGCGGGAGATCCAAGCCAAACGCGTTGACCTTGATTAGAGCGCCCTAGCGGTAGAAGTGTGCGAATTTTTGCGCCTGAGTTACTTGCAGGGGCTTGTACCTACCCTCTGAGTTCTAGCGTCCCTAGCATTTATGGGGTATGCTGCAGACTTCGGAATTAGCGGCGGAAGAAAAAAAAAAATAATAATAAAAATCTTAAGCGAAAACAATAGGGTTCCCAGCCGCCGTGGTACTGGGAACAGCGTTACTGCAAGCGGGTTCCCTGCCCACCGGACTTGGACCCCTAATAAAAGCGAGAACGATTACAATAGGGTTCCCAGCCGCTCGTGGTACTGGGAACGCGATACCTGCATTAGCGGGTTCCTGCCCACCGGACTTGGACCCCTAATAAAAATCTTAGCGAAAACAATAGGGTTCCCAGCCACCGTGGTACTGGGAACCGCTGATACTGTCAGCGGGTTCCCTGCACGCCGGGCTTGGACCCTAATAACTAGAACTGCGAGCAGTTGTAAGCGGGGTCCAAGCCACCTGTCGCCAGTCAGCCCCTTGAGCCGCTGCTGAAGTCGTCCGACGCCCGCCGGCGTCCAGCGTGAGGTCCCGAGCGAGGTGGCGACGGGCAGCTCGAATCGAGCTAAACGCGGCGTTTGAAAATGCCATTGAAATGAATGGGCTTAGCGGCGGCGTTTGAGCTTCGATTACGGCGCCGCCTTTTGGCGAATTGCACCAAATCGCTCAGCTGTCATCGGGGCCCCTCGGTGAAGAAGTTACCCAAATTTGGTGTCGATCGGAGCTCGGTACTGGAGATATAAAATGCATGTAAGTGAATGGCAGTTTTTTTGATATATGATGAACAACGCCACCGTTTGGCCGATTGGCACCAGATTAGACACAGGCCTTCGGAAGTCATGCCGCATAAGGTCCCCAAGTTTGGTGTTGATCGGCCATTCCAAACCTTGTGAAAAAAAGTGTGCTGGTTTGAAATCCCATTCATTTCAATGGGGCTTCTGACCGGATTTGAGCTTCGATTACAGCGCCACCTTTAGGCCGATCTGCACGAACTTTTTGTGGTATCATCAGGGCCCCATGGGGAACAATTGACCCAAATTTGGTGTCAATCGGATTTGTGGTTATGGAGATATAAATTGCATGTAAGTCAATGGGATGAATTTTTTCGTCTTTAATCTGCAATAGCAGCGCCACCTATGGGCACATTAGGGTCCCCTTTGGTGCCTGGCATCAGGGGACCATGCTGAACAATTCGGCACTGGTTTGATGTCAATGTGACTTGTGGTTATGGAGGAACTAATTTTCTGGATTAAAGAGCGCCACCTAGGGGCCAGCTGCACCAAATTTTGCACAGGCCCTCAGGGGCCCATCCCAACTTAGTGGTCCAAGTTTGGTGTCGATCGGCCATTCCAATCCAAAGATATGACCTCACTTCCTGTTAATAGCGTTTTTCGCAAATGTTTGTTAGAGTATAACTGCGCCGTTTTATGTCGGATCAAAATTTCCTGTACAAACTTTGTAGAGTTCGGTCCAGAGATTATCCGTGCCAAGTTTCGTGGCGATCGGACTTGCGGCTTCAGAGAAGTTAATTAAAATAGGTTTTTCAGTTTTCGCGACGTAGCTCGAAAAAAGTTTAGGCGGAAATGGGCGTGGCCTATACCAGGAGATTCAGCAGGATCCCCCGAACGCGTGGATATAAGGTTTTTGATATACGCCGTAGTCGAGAGGTCCAAGCCTAAACGCGTTGACCTTGCTTACAGCGCCCCCTAGCGGTAGAAGTGTGCGGATTTTTGCGCCTGAGTTACGTGCAGTGAATGTGACCTACCCTGTGAGTTTCGCGTCCCTAGCATTTACAGGGTATGCTGCAGTATGAGTTTTATGCACGGAAGAAAAAAAAAAATAATAATAAAAGCGAGAACGAAAACAATAGGGTTCCAATGCCACTCAGTGGTATGGGAACCGCGATGCCTGCAATCGCTGGTTCCATGCCACCGGACTTGGACCCCTAACTAGAACTCGCGAGCAGTTGTAAGCGGGTCCAAGCCACCTGTCGCCAGTCAGCCCTTCGCCCGAGCGATGCGCGAGTCGTCCAGGCCTCGCTGGCGTCCTGCGTAAAGCCCCGAGTGAGGTCCCGACTGGCCTCCCGAACCGAGGTGAAACGCGGCGTGTTTGAAAATGCCATTGAAATGAATGGGCTCAGCGGCGGCGTTTGAGCTTCGATTACGGCGCCGCCTTTGGCCGAATCGCACCAAGTCGCTCAGCTGTCATCGGGGCCCCTCGGTGAAGAAGTGACCCAAATTTGGTGTCGATCGAGCTGCGGTACTGGAGATATAAAATGCATGTAAGTGAATGGTAGTTTTTTGATATATGCTGAACAGCGCCACCGTTTGGCCGATTGGCACCAAATTTGACACAGGCCTTCGGAGGTCATGTCGGATAAGGTCCCCAAGTTTGGTGTTGATCGGCCATTCCAAACCTTGTGAAAAAGTGTGCTGGTTTGAAATCCCATTCATTTCAATGGGGCTTCTGACCGGATTTGAGCTTCGATTATAGCGCCACCTTTTGGCCGATCTGCACCAAATTTTTGTGGTATCATCAGGGGCCCATGGGTAACAATTGACCCAAGTTTGGTGTCAATCGGACTTGCGGTTATGGAGATATAAAATGAATGTAAGTCAATGGGGAAAAAATTTCGTCTTTAAGCTGCAATAACAGCGCCACCTATGGGCACATTAGGGTCCCCTTTGGTGCCTGGCATCAGGGGACCATGCTGAACAATTCGGCACTGGATTCATGTCAATGTGACTTGTGGTTATAGAGGAACAAATTTTCAGGATTAAAGAGCGCCACCTAGGGGCCAGCTGCACCAAATTTTGCACAGGCCCTCAGGGGCCCATCCCAACTTAGTGGTCCAAGTTTGGTGTTGATCGGCCATTCCAAACCAAAGTTATGACCTCACTTCCTGTTAGTAGCGTTTTTCGCAAAAGTTTGTTAGTGTATAATCGCGCCATTTATTGTCGGATCAAATTTTCCTCTACAAACTTTGTAGAGCTCGGTCCAGAGATTATCCGTGCCAAGTTTCGTGTCGATCGGACTTGCGGTTTCGGAGGAGTTAATTAAAATAGGTTTTTCAGTTTTGGCGATGTAGCTCTCTAAAAGTTTAGGCGGAAATGGGCGTGGCCTATACCAGGAGATTCAGCTCGATCCCCCGAACGCGTGGATATAAGGTTTTTGATATACGACTTCGTAGTCGAGAGGTCCAAGCCCAAACGCGTTGACCTTGCTTACAGCGCCCCCTAGCGGTGGAAGTGTGCGAATTTTTGCGCCTGAGTTACTCTTGGGGCTGTGAAGCTACGTTGAGAGTTGCGCGTTTCTAGGAGTTACAGCGACCGCTGCAGTATGCGTTTTATGCACGGAAGAAAAAAAATAATAATAATAATAAAAATCCGAGTAAAAACAATAGGGTTCCCAGCCACTGTGGTATGGGAACCGCTGCCTTGCTAAACGCGGTTCCCAGCTCACTCGGCTTGGACCCTAACTAGAACTCGCGAGCAGTTGTAAGCGGGTCCAAGCCACCTGTCGCCAGTCAGCCTCACGCCCGCTGAGGGCGCTGAAGTCGTCCAGGCCCGCCATGATTAATTGTGCCATAATCCACGGGCCCCAGAGCCAAGACAGGGCCTGTGGAGCAGAAAAGACCATAGTTGTAAATGAAAGTGGCTTTGCGGTTATGGAGATCTGAAATGAATGTAAGTCAATGGGAATTTTTTTGGGTAGCGCCAACTAGCGGCTAACTGCCCCAGACCTTCGGAGGTCATGTCGGATAAGGTCTCCAAGTTTGGTGTTGATCGGCCTTTCCAAGCCTGAGATATCTTATACTTTGTGTTTTAGCGTTTTGCAAATATTTGTTAGCCTGTAATTCGGCCGCTTTTTTGTCGGATCAAAATTCCCTCTACAAACTTTCTTCGGCTCGGTCTAGAGATGGTCTGTGCAAAGTTTCGTGTCTATCGGACTTGCGGCTTCGGAGGAGTTAATTAAAATAGGTTTTTCAGTTTTTGTGATATCGCAAAATGAAATCGTCATCGCACAGAGGCGTGTCCTATACCGTCGGAATGGTCAGAATCCCCCAAACACGTAGACATAAGATTTATGAAAGTGCGATGTAGTTTGCCGTAGTTATGAGGCTAAATGTTCTTTGGTTGAAATTCCCATTGAAATGAATGGGGCATTTGCGCTTAGATTACAGCGCCACCTTTAGGCCGAAGTTTACCAAATTTCTGTGGTGACATCAGGGCCCCATCAGAAACAATTGACCCAAATTTGGTTAGAATCAGACTTGTGGTTATGGAGATATGAGATGAATGTAAGTCAATGGGAATTTTTTTTGGGTAGCGCCAACTAGCGGCGAAATGAACCAAATTTTGCAGAGGCCTTCTAGGGGGCAGGGCAGATAAGGTCCTTAAGTTTTGTGTTGATCGGCCTTTCCAAGCCAGAGTTATGTTATACTTCGTGTTTTTAGCGTTTTCGCCAATATTAGTTAGCCTGTAATTCGGCCTTTTTTTGTCGAATCAAAATTCCCTCTACAAACTTTCTTCGGCTTGGTCCAGAGATGCTCTGTGCAAAGTTTCGTGTCGATCGGACTTGCGGCTTCGGAGGAGTTAATTAAAATAGGTTTTCCAGTTTTTGCGATTTCGCAAAATGAAATCGTCATCGCACAGAGGCGTGTCCTATACCATCGGAATCGTCAGAATCCCCCAAACACGTAGACATAAGATTTATGATTGTGCGATGTGTTAGGCCGTAGTTATGAGGCAAAATGTGCTTTGGTTGAAAATCCCATTGAAATGAATGGGACATTTGAGCTTAGATAACAGCGCCACCGTTAGGCCGAACTGCACCAAATTTTTGTGGTGTCATCAGGGGCCCATGGGTAAATATTGACCTCAATTTGGTTTGATTCGGATTTGTGGTTATGGAGATATAAATTGCATGTAAGTCAATGGGAAAAAATTTTTGGTCTGTAATCTGCAATAGCAGCGCCACCTATGGGCACATTAGGATCCCCTTTGGTGCCTGGCATCAGGGGACCATGCTGAACAATTGGGCACTGGATTCATGTCAATGTGACTTGTGGATATAGAGGAACAAATTTTCTGGATTAAAGAGCGCCACCTAGGGGCGAGTGACACCAAATTTTGCAGAGGCCCTCAGGGGGGCGTCCCTAATGATTGGTCCAAATTTGGTGTCGATCGGCCATTCCAATCCGAAGTTATGACCTCACTTCCTGTTAGTAGAGTTTTTTGCAAACGTTTGTTAGCGTATAATTGCGCCAATTTTTGTGATATCAAAATTCCCTCTACAAACTTTGTAGAGCTCGGTCCAGAGATCATCCGTGCCAAGTTTCGTGTCGATCGGACTTGCGGCTTCGGAGGAGTTAATTAAAATAGGTTTTTCAGTTTTCGCGATGTAGCTCGAAAAAAGTCTAGGCGGAAATGGGCGTGGCCTATACCAGGAGATTCAGCTTGATCCCCCGAACGCGTGGATATAAGGTTTTTGATATACGCCTTCGTAGGCGAGAGTTCCAAGCCCAAACGCGTTGACCTTGCTTATAGCGCCCCCTAGTGGTAGAAGTGTGCGGATTTTTGCGCCTGAGGTCATTGACAAGAGTTGCACCTACCCTGTGAGTTTCGCGTCCCTGGCACTTACCCTCTAGGCTGCAGTATGAGTTTTAGCTACGGAAGAAAAAAATAATAAAAACGAGAACGATTACAATAGGGTTCCCAGCCACTTCGTGGTATGGGAACCGCGTTGCCTTGCAAACGCGGGTTCCATGCCCACTTCGGGCTTGGACCCCTAATAAAAAAAAAAATAAAAATCCGAGTAAAAACAATAGGGTTCCCAGCCACTTCGTGGTATGGGAACCGCGTTGCCTTGCAAACGCGGGTTCCCAGCCCACTTCGGGCTTGGACCCCTAACTAGAACTCGCGAGCAGTTGTAAACGGGGTCCAAGCCACCTGTCGCCAGTCGCCCTCAGCCAGCTGGAGGGCGCATGAAGTCGCCCGGCCCGCCATGATTAATTGTGCCATAATCACGGGCCCCAGAGCCAACATCGGGCCTGTGGAGCACAAAAGACCATAGTTGTAAATGAAAGTGGCTTGCGGTTATGGAGATCTGAAATGAATGTAAGTCAATGGGAATTTTTTGGGTAAGCTCAACTAGCGGCTGAAATGAACCAAATTTTGCAGAGGCCTTCTAGGGGCAGGGCAGATAAGGTCCTCAAGTTTTGTGTTGATCGGCCTTTCCAAGCCAGAGTTATGTTATACTTTGTGTTTTAAGCGTTTTCGCAAATATTTGTTAGCCTGTAATTCGGCCTTTTTTTGTCGAATCAAAATTCCCTCTACAAACTTTCTTCGGCTTGGTCCAGAGATGCTCTGTGCAAAGTTTCGTGTCGATCGGACTTGCGGCTTCGGAGGAGTTAATTTAAATAGGTTTTCCATTTTTTGAGATTTCGCAAAATGAAATCGTCATCGCACAGAGGCGTGTCCTATACCGTCGGAATCGGGAGCATCCCCCAAACACGTAGACATAAGATTTATGAATGTGCGATGTATTAGACCGTAGTTATGAGGCAAAATGTGCTTTGGTTGAAAATCCCATTGAAATGAATGGGGCATTTAAGCTTAGATTACAGCGCCACCGTTAGGCCGAACTGCACCAAATTTTTGTGGTGTGATCAGGGGCCCATGGGTAACAATTGACCCAAATTTGGTTTGATTCGGACTTGTGGTTCTGGAGATATAAAATGAATGTAAAGTCAATGGGATTTTTTTGTGGTAGCGCCAACTAGCGGCGAATTGCACGAAATTTGGCACAGGCCCTCATGGGGGTCTCCTATATAAGGTACTGAAGTTTGGTGTTGATGGGCCACTCCTAACCTGAGATCTGACATCACTTCCTTTTATTAGCGTTTTTCGCAAACGTTTGTTAACGTATAATTGCGACATTTTTGTCGTATCAAAATTCCCTCTACAAACTTTGTAGAGCTCGGTCCAGAGATTATCCGTGCCAAGTTTCGTGTCGATCGGACTTGCGGCTTCGGAGGAGATGATTTTGGCCGGCATGTCAGTTTTCGCGCTGTAGCTCGAAAAAAGTTTAGGCGGAAATGGGCGTGGCCTATACCACGAGATTCAGCTTGATCCCCCGAACGCGTGGATATAAGGTTTGTAAATATGCGTGATTGTATGCGGGAGTGAGAGGGCACAACGTCGGAAATCTTTGTTACAGCGCTCTAGCGGTAGAAGTGTGCGAATTTTTTGCCTGCGGTCGCTGCGGTGATGTGGACCTACCCTGTGAGTTTCAGCGTCCCTAGCATTTCACGGGGTATGCTGCAGTATGCGTTTTCTTCACGGAAGAATAAAAATAATAACTAGAACTGCGCGAGCAGTTGTAAGCGGGTCCAAGCCACCTGTCGCCAGTCGCCCCCACGCCGAGGGCGCTGAAGTCGTCCGGCTCGCGGACGTCCGCTGTAAGGCCCCCGAGTGAGGTCCCGACTCGCGAAAGGCCCCCGAGTGAGGTCCCGACTCGCGAAAGGCCCCGAGTGAGGGCCCGACGGGCCACTCCGAACCGAGGCGAAATGCTGCGTGTTTGAAAATGCCATTGAAATGAATGGGCTTAGCGACGGCGTTTGAGATTCGATTATGGCGCCGCCTTTTGGCCGAATTCCACCAAGTCGCTCAGCTGTCATCAGGGCCCCTTGGTGAAGAAGTGACCCAAATTTGGTGTCAATGGGAGCTGCGGTAGTGGAGATATAAAATGCATGTAAGTGAATGGGATTTTTTTTGATATGTGATGAACAGCGCCACCGTTTGGCGATTGGCACCAATTTGACACAGGCCTTCGGAAGTCCAGCCGCATAAGGTCACCAAGTTTAGTGCGGATCGGCCTTTCCAAGCCTGAGATATGTTATACTTCCTGTTTGTAGCGTTTTCGCAAAGATTTGTTAGCTTGTAATTCGGCCGTTTTAGGTCGGATCAAAATTCCCTCTACAAACTTTCTGCGTCTCGGTCCAGAGATGGTCTGTGCAAAGTTTCGTGTCGATCGGACTTGCGGCTTCGGAGGAGTTAATTAAAATAGGTTTTCCAGTTTTTGCGATTTTGCAAAATGAAAACGTCATCGCACAGAGGCGTGTAATATACCATAGGAATCGACAGAATCCCCCAAACACGTAGACATAAGATTTATGAATGTGCGATGTAGTAGGCCGTAGTTATGAGGCAAAATGTGCTTTGGTTCAAATTCCCATTGAAATGAATGGGGCATTTGAGCTTAGATTACAGCGCCACCGTTAGGCCGAATTGCACCAAATTTTTGTGGTGTCATCAGGGCCCCATGGGTAACAACTGACCCAAATTTGGTGTCAATCGGACTTGCGGTTCTGGAGATATAAATTGCATGTAAGTCAATGGGAAAATTTTTTTCGTCTTTAAGCTGCAATAACAGCGCCACCTATGGGCACATTAGGGTCCCCTTTGGTGCCTGGCATCAGGTGACCATGCTGAACAATTCGGCACTAGATTCATGTCAATGTGAGTTGTGGTTATGGAGGAACAAATTTTCTGGATTAAAGAGCGCCACCTAGGGGCAAGTCGCACCAAATTTTGTAGAGGCCCTCAGGGGGGCGTCCCTAATGAGTGGTCCAAATTTGGTGTCGATCGGCCATTCTAATCCGAAGTTATGACCTCACTTCCTGTTAGTAGCGTTTTTCGCAAACGTTTGTTAGCGTATAATTGCGACATTTTTTGTGATATCAAAATTCCCTCTACAAACTTTGTAGAGCTCGGTCCAGAGATTATCTGTGCAAAGTTTCGTGTCGATCGGACTTGCAGCTTCGGAGGAGTTAATTAAAAAAGGTTTTTCAGTTTTCGCGACGTAGCTCGAAAAAACTTTAGGCGGAAATGGGCGTGGCCTATACCAGGAGATTCAGCTGGATCCCCCGAACGCGTGGATATAAGGTTTTTGATATACGCCGTCGTAGTCGGGAGATCCAAGCCCAAACGCGTTGACCTTGCTTACAGCGCCCCCTAGCGGTAGAAGTGTGCGAATTTTTGCGCCTCAGTTACTTGCAGGGGCTTGTACCTACCCTCTGAGTTACGCGTCCCTAGCATTTACAGGGTATGCTGCAGTAGTGGAATTAGCGGCGGAAGAAAAAAAAAAATAATAATAAAAATCTTAGCGAAAACAATAGGGTTCCCAGCCACTTCGTGGTACTGGGAACCGCGATGCCTTGCAATCGCGGGTTCCCTGCCCACTCCGGGCTTGGACCCCTAATAAAAACCCTAACGATTCCAATAGGGTTCCCAGCCACTTCGTGGTATGGGAACCGCGATGCCTTGCAATCGCGGGTTCCATGCCCACTTCGGGCTTGGACCCCTAATAATAACTAGAACTGCGAGCAGTTGTAAACGGGGTCCAAGCCACCTGTCGCCAGTCGCCCCCCGCGGAGGGCGCGGGAGTCGTCCCGGGCCCGCCATGATTAATTGTGCCATAATCACGGGCCCCAGAGCCAAGACGGGGCCTGTGGAGCAGAAAAGACCATATTTGTAAATGAAAGTGAGCTTGCGGTTATGGAGATCTGAAATGAATGTAAATCAATGGGAATTTTTTTGGGTAAGCCAACTAGCGCTGAAATGAACCAAATTTCGCAGAGGCCTTCTAGGGCGGGGCAGATAAGGTCCTCAAGTTTTGTGTTGATCGGCCTTTCCAAGCCAGAGTTATGTTATACTTTGTGTTTTACCGTTTTCGCAAATATTTGTTAGCCTGTAATTCGGCCTTTTTATCGAATCAAAATTCCCTCTACAAACTTTCTTCGGCTTGGTCCAGAGATGCTCTGTGCAAAGTTTCGTGGTCGATCGGACTAGCGGCGTCGGAGGAGATGATTTCAGCCGGCTTGTCAGTTTTGCGATTTTGCGCGAAAAAGGTAAGGCGGAAATGGGCGTGGCCTACATCACGTGATTCAGCTCAATCACCCGAACAAGTAGAGATAAGATTTATGAATGTGCGATGTAGTTGGCCTTAGTTATGAAGAAAAATGTATTTTGTTTGAAAATCCCATTGAAATTAATGGGGCATTTGAGCTTCGATTACAGCGCCACCTTTTGGCCGATCTGCACCAAAGTTTTGTGGTGTCATCAGGGCCCCATGGGGAACAATTGACCCAAATTTGGTGTCAATCAGACTTGCGGTTATGGAGATATAAAATGAATGTAAGTCAATGGGAAAAAAAAATTCGTGTTTAATCTGCAATAGCAGCGCCACCTATGGGCACATTACGGTCCCCTTTGGTGCCTGGCATCAGGGGACCATGCTGAATAATTCGGCACTTGATTCATGTCAATGTGACTTGTGGTTATAGAGGAACTAATTTTCTGGATTAAAGAGCGCCACCTAGGGCCAGACACACCACATTTTGCACAGGCCCTCAGGGGCCCATCCCAACTGAGTGGTCCAAGTTTGGTGTCGATCGGCCATTCCAAACCGAAGTTATGCCCTCACTTCCTGTTAGTAGCGTTTTCGCAAACGTTTGTTAGCGTGATAATTGCGACATTTTTTGTCGGATCAAAATTTCCTCTACAAACTTTGTAGAGCTTGGTCCAGAGATTATCCGTGCCAAGTTTCGCGGCGATCGGACTTGGCGACTTCGGAGGAGATGATTTTGGTGCTCTTCAGTTTTTGCGATGTAGCTCGAAAAAAGTCTAGGCGGAAATGGGCGTGGCCTATACCAGGAGATTCAGCTGGATCCCCGAACGCGTGGATATAAGGTTTTGATATAGCCGTGAGTCGAGAGGTCCAAGCCAAAACGCGTTGACCTTTGCGTATAGCGCCCCTAGCGGTAGAAGTGTGCGAATTTTTGCGCCTGAGGTACTCTTGAGGCTGCGAACCTACCTTGTGAGTTTCGCGTCCCTAGCAGTTACAGGGTATGCTGCAGTATGAGTTTTATGCACGGAAGAAAAAAAAAAAAATAGAACTAGAACTGCGAAGCAGTTGTAAGCGGGGTCCAAGCCACCTGTCAGCCAGTCAGCCCCTTCAGCCCGCTGGAGGCTGAAGTCGTCCCGGCCTCGCCGAGGTCCCGCGTAAGGTCCCCGAGTGAGGTCCCGACGGGCCCTCCGAATCGAGGCTAAACGCCGCGTGTTTGAAAATGGCATTGAAATGAATGGGCTTAGCCACAGCGTTTGAGCTTCGATTACGGCGCGCCTTTGGCGAATTGCACCAAATCGCTCAGCTGTCATCAGGGCCCCTCGGTGAAGAAGTGACCCAAATTTGGTGTCGATCGGAGCTGTGGTACTGGAGATATAAGATGCATGTAATTGAATGGGACCTAATTTGATATATGTTGAAGAGCGCCACCGTTTGGCGATTTGCACCAAATTTGACACAGACCTTCAGAAAGTCCAGCCGCATAAGGTCACCAAGTTTGGTGTTGATCGGCCTTTCCAAGCCTGAGATATGTTATAGTTCGTGTTTGTAGCGTTTTGGCAAAGATTTGTTAGCCTGTAATTCGGGCGTTTTTTGTCGTATCAAAATTCCCTCTACAAACTTTCTTCGGCTCGGTCCAGAGATGGTCTGTGCAAAGTTTCGTGTCGATCGGACTTGCGGCTTCGGAGAAGTTAATTAAAATAGGTTTTCCAGTTTTGCAATTTCGCGAAAATGAAAACGTGATCGCACAAAGGCGTGTCATATACCATAGGAATCGGCTGCATCCCCAAATACGTAGACATAAGACTTATGAACGTGCGATGTATTACACCGTAGTTATGAGGCAAAATGTGCTTTGGTTGAAAATCCCATTGAAATGAATGGGACATTTAAGCTTCGATTGTAGCGCCACCGTTAGGCCAAACTGCACAAAATTTTTATGGTGTCATCAGGGGCCTATGGGTAACAATTGACCCAAATTTGGTTTGATTCGGACCTGTGGTTGAGGAGATATAAAATGAATGTAAGTCAATGGGTTTTTATGGGTAGCGCCAACTAGCGGCAAATTGCACCAAATTTTGCACAGCCCTTCAGGGGGTGTCCTAGATAAGGTACTCAAGTTTGGTGTTGATCGGCCACTCCTAACCTAAGATCTGACATGACTTTATTTTCTTAGCGCTTTTTGCAAACGTTTGTTAGCGTATAATAGCGAAATTTTTAGTCGTATCAAAATTCCCTCTACAAACTTTGTAGAGCTCGGTCCAGAGATTATCCGTGCCAAGTTTCGTGTCGATCGGACTTGCGGCTTCGGAGGAGTTAATTAAAATAGGTTTTCCATTTGTTGCGATTTCAAGCAAAATGAAATCGTTATCGCACAGAGGCGTGTCCTATACCATCGGAATCGGCAGCATCCCCAAACACGTAGACATAAGATTTATGAATGTGCGATGTAATGTGGCAGAGTTATGAGGCAAAATGTGCTTTGGTTGAAATTCCCATTGAAATGAATGGGGCATTTGAGCTTAGATTACAGCGCCACCGTTTGGCCGAACTGCACCAAATTTTTGTGGTGTCATCAGGGGCCCATGGGTAACAATTGACCCAAATTTGGTGTCAATCGGATTTGTGGTTATGGAGATATAAATTGCATGTAAGTCAATGGGATTTTTGAAAACATTTTTAATTTGCAATAACAGCGCCACCTATGGGCACATTAGGTTCCCTTTGGTGCCTGGCATCAGGGGACCATGCTGAACAATTTGGCACTGGTTTCATGTCAATGTGACTTTGGTTATAGAGGAACTAATTTTCTGAATTAAAGAGCGCCACCTAGGGGCGAGTTGCATCAAATTTTGCACAGGCCCTCAGGGGACGTCCCAAATGAATGGTCCAAATTTGGTGTCGATCGGCCATTCCAATCCGAAGTTAAGACCTCACTTCCTGTTAGTAGCGTTTTCGCAAACGTTTGTTAGCGTATAATTGCGCCAATTTTGTGATATCAAAATTCCTCTACAAACTTTGTAGAGCTCGGTCCAGAGATCATCCGTGCCAAGTTTCGTGTCGATCGGACTTGCGGCTTTGGAGGAGTTAATTAAAATAGGTTTTTCAGTTTTCGCGATGTAGCTCGAAAAAAGTCTAGGCGGAAATGGGCGTGGCCTATACCAGGAGATTCAGCTGGATCCCCCGAACGCGTGGATATAAGGTTTTTGATATACGCCTTCGTACGCAGGAGTTCCAAGCCCAAACGCGTTGACCTTGCTTATAGCGCCCCCTAGTGGTAGAAGTGTGCGGATTTTTGCGCCTGAGGTCATTGACAAGAGTTGCACCTACCCTGTGAGTTTCGCGTCCCTGGCACTTACCCTCTAGGCTGCAGTATGAGTTTTAGCTACGGAAGAAAAAAATAATAAAAACGAGAACGATTATAATAGGTTCCCAGCCACTTCGCGGTATGGGAACCGCTGCTTTATAATCGCTGGTTCCCAGCCCACTTCGGCTTGGACCCCTAATAATAAAAAATCTTAGCGAAACAATAGGTTCCCTGCCACTCGTGGTATGGGAACCGCTGTCTTGTAAACGCTGGTTCCCAGCCCACTCGGCTTGGACCCCTAATAATAAAAATCTGAAGCGAAAACAATAGGTTCCCCGCCACTGCGGTACCGGAACCGCTGCTGCTTGTAAACGCTGGTTCCCAGCCCACTTCGGGCTTGGACCCCTAATAATAAAACGCGAACGAAAACAATAGGGTTCCCTGCCACTGTGGTAATGGAACCGCTGCTGCTTGCAAACGCTGGTTCCCTGCTCACTTCGGGCTTGGACCCTAACTAGAACTGCGAGCAGTTGTAAACGGGTCCAAGCCACCCGGCGCCAGTCGCCCCTCGCGCTGAGGGCGCTGCTGAAGTCGTCCCGGCTCGCCGACGTCCCGCGTGAGGTCCCCGAAGTGAGGTCTCGAAGGCCGCCCGAACCGGTATGGCGCGGCGTGTTTGAAAATGCCATTGAAATGAATGGGCTTAGCGACGGCGTTAGAGCTTCGATTACGGCGCCGCTTTTGGCCGAATCGCACCAAATCGCTCAGCTGTCATCGGGCCCTCGGTGAAGAAGTTACCCAAATTTGGTGTCATTCGAGTTGCGGTAGTGGAGATATAAAATGCATGCAAGTGAATGGGAGTTATTTCATATGTGATGAACAGCGCCACCGTTTGGCCGATTGGCACCAAATTTGACACAGGCCTTCGGAGGTCATGTCGCATAAGGTCCCCAAGTTTGGTGTTGATCGGCCATTCCAAACCTTGTGAAAAGTGTGCTGGTTTGAAATCCCATTCATTTCAATGGGGCTTCTGACCGATTTGAGGTTCGATTACAGCGCCGCCTTTGGCCGAACTGCACCAAATTGTTATGGTATCATCAGGGCACCATGGGGAACAAATGACCCAAATTTGGTGTCAATCGGACCAGCGGTTCTGGAGATATAAAATGCATGTATGTGAATGGGAGTTTTTTGATATATGATGAAGAGCGCCACCGTTTGGCCGATTGACACCAAATTTTACACAGGCCTTCGGAAGTCCAGCCGGATAAGGTCCTCAAGTTTGGTGTTGATCGGGCATTCCAAACCTTATGAAAATGTGTGCTGGTTTGAAATCCCATTCATTTCAATGGGGCTTCTGACCGGATTTGAGCTTCGATTACAGCGCCACCTTTAGGCCGATCTGCACCAAATTTTTGTGGTATCATCAGGGCTCCATGGGTAACAATTGACCCAAATTTGGTGTCAATCGGAGCTGCGGTTCTGGAGATATAAAATGAATGTAAGTCAATGGGAAAAAAAATTCGTGTTTAATTTGCAATAGCAGCGCCACCTATGGGCATATTAGGTCCCCTTTGGTGCCTGCCATCAGGGGACCATGCTGAACAATTCGGCACTGGATTCATGTCAATGGGACTTGTGGTTATAGAGGAACTAATTTTCTGGATTAAAGAGCGCCACCTAGGGCCAGCTGCACCAAATTTTGCACAGGCCCTCAGGGCCCATCCCAACTGAGTGGTCCAAATTTGGTGTCGATCGGCCATTCCAAACCGAAGTTATGACCTTACTTCCTGTTAGTAGCATTTTTCGCAAACGTTTGTTAGTGTATAATTGCGACAGTTTTTTTACAAACCTTATCAAAATGTGTGCTGGTTTGAAATCCCATTCATTTCAATGGGGCTTCTGACCGGCTTTGAGCTTCGATTACAGCGCCAGCTTTTGGCCGATCTGCACCAAATTTTTGTGGTATCATCAAGGCCCCATGGGTAAGAATTGACCCAAATTTGGTGTCAATCGGAGTTGTGGTACTGGAGATATAAAATGCATGTAAGTCAATGGGAGTTTTTTTAAGATATGATGAAGAGCGCCACCGTTTGGCCGATTGACACCAAATTTGACACAGGCCTTCGGGAAGTCCAGCCGCATAAGGTCCCCAAGTTTGGTGTTGATCGGCCATTCCAAACCTTGTGAAAAAGTGTGCTGGTTTGAAATCCCATTCATTTCAATGGGGTTTCTGTAGGCATTTCAGCTTTGATTGTAGCGCCACCTTTAGGGCGAATTGCACCAAATTTTTGTGATGTCATCAGGGCCCCATGGGGAACAATTGACCCAAATTTGGTGTCAATCGGACCTGCGGTTCTGGAGATATAAAATGAATGTAAGTCAATGTGAAAAAAAAATTTGTCTTTAAGCTGCAATAACAGCGCCACCTATGGGCACATTAGGGTCCCCTTTGGTGCCTGGCATCAGGGGACCATGCTGAACAATTCGGAACTGGTTTCATGTCAATGTGAGTTGTGGTTATGGAGGAACAAATTTTCTGGATTAAAGAGCGCCACCTAGGGGCCAGCTGCACCAAATTTTGCACAGGCCCTCAGGGGCCCATGCCACCTTAGTGGTCCAAATTTGGTGTTGATCGGCCATTCCAAACTAAAGTTATGACCTCACTTCCTGTTAGTAGTGTTTTTCGCAAACGTTTGTTAGCGTATAATTGCGGCATTTTATGTCGGATGAAAATGTCTTACGTAAAATTTGTAGAGCTCAGTCCAGAGATTATCCGTGCCAAGTTTGGTGGCGATCGGACTTGCGGTTTCGGAGGAGATGATTTCGGGCGGTGCTTCAGTTTTCGCGATGTAGCTCGAAAAAAGTTTAGGCGGAAATGGGCGTGGCCTACACCAGGAGATTCAGCTCAATCCCCCGAACGCGTGGATATAAGGTTTTTGATATACGGCTTCGTAGGCGGGAGATCCAAGCCCAAACGCGTTGACCTTGCTTATAGCGCCCCCTAGCGGTAGAAGTGTGCGGATTTTTGGGGCTGAGTTCCTTGCAGTGAATGTGATGTACCCTGTGAGTTTCGCGTCCCTAGCATTTACGGGGTATGCTGCAGTACGAGTTTTTTGGCGGAAGAATAATAATAATAATAATAATAATAATAACTAGAACTGCGAGCAGTTGTAAACGGGGTCCAAGCCACCTGTCGCCAGTCGCCCCAGCCCCGCTGAGGTGCTGAATGTCCCGGCCTGCACGACGTCCAGCGTGAGGCCCCCGAAGTTAGGTCCCGACCGGCCTTTCGAACTGAGGCGAAATCGCGGGAAGAAGTGACCCAAATTTGTTGTGGATCGGAGCTGTGGTACTGGAGATATAAAATGCATGTAAGTGAATGGGAGTTTTTTGATATATGATGAAGAGCGCCACCGTTTGGCCGATTGACACCAAATTAGAAACAGGCCTTCGGAGGTCATGTCGAATAAGGTCTCCAAGTTTGGTGTTGATCGGGCATTCCAAACCTTGTGAAAATGTGTGCTGGTTTGAAATCCCATTCATTTCAATGGGCTTTTGACGAATTTGAGCTTCGATTATACGCCACCTTTTGGCCGAACTGCATCAAATTTTGTGGTGTGACGAGGGGCCCATGGGTAACAATTGACCCAAATTTGGTGTTAATGGGACATGCGGTTCTGGAGATATCAAATGAATGTAAGTCAATGGGATATTTAGGGGGTAGCGCCAACTATCGGCGAATTATACGAAATTTTGCAAAGCCCTTCAAGGGGTCTCCTACATAAGGTACTCAAGTTTGGTGTTGATTGGCCACTCCTAACCTAAGATCTGGCATCACTTCCTTTTATTAGCGTTTTTTGCAAAAGTTTGTTAGCGTATAATTGCGACATTATTTGTCATATCAAAATTCTGTACACAAAATTTGTAGAGCTCGGTCCAGAGATTATCCGTGGCAAGTTTCGTGTCGATCGGACTTGCGGCTTCGGAGGAGATGATTTCAGCCGGCTTGTCAGTTTTTGCCATTTTTCTCGAAAAGGGTTATGCGGAAGTGGGCGGGGCCTACATCATGTGATTCAGCTCAATTCCCCGAACGCGTAGACATAAGGTTTATGAATGTGCGATGTAGTTGGCCTCAGTTATGAAGAAAAATGTAATTTGTTTAAAAATCCCATTGAAATGAATGGGGCATTTGAGCTTAGATTTCAGCGCCACCTTTTGGCCGATCTGCACCAAATTTTTGTGGTATCATCAGGGCCCCATGGGTAACAATTGATCCAAATTTGGTGTCAATCGGATTCGTGGTTATGGAGATATAAATTGCATGTAAGTCAATGGGAAAATTTTTTTCGTCTTTAAGCTGCAATAACAGCGCCACCTATGGGCACATTAGGGTCCCCTTTGGTGCCTGGCATCAGGGGACCATGCTGAACAATTCGGCACTAGATTCATGTCAATGTGAGTTGTGGTTATAGAGGAACTAATTTTCTGGATTAAAGAGCGCCACCTAGGGGCCAGCTGCACCACATTTTGCACAGGCCCTCAGGGGCCCATCCCACCTTAGTGGTCCAAGTTTGGTGTCGATCGGCCATTGCAAACTGAAGTTATGAACTCACTTCCTGTTAGTAGCGTTTTTCGCAAATATTTGTTAGCGTGTAATCGCGCCATTTTTAGTCGGATCAAAATTCTGTACACAAAATTTGTAGAGCTCGGTCCAGAGATTATCCGTGCCATGTTTCGTAACGATCGGACTTGCGGTTTGGGAGGAGATGATTTTGGGTGGAGTTTCAGTTTTCGCGCTGTAGCTCGAAAAAAGTTTAGGCGGAAATGGGCGTGGCCTATACCAGGAGATTCAGCTCGATCCCCCGAACGCGTGGATATAAGGTTTTTGATATACTCCTTCGTAGTCGAGAGGTCCAAGCCCAAACGCGTTGACATTGCTTATAGCGCCCCCTAGCGGTAGAAGTGTGCGAATTTTTGCGACTGAGGTACTCTTGAGGCTGCGAACCTAACTTGTGAGTTTCGCGTCCCTAGCATTTACAGGGTATGCTGCAGTATGAGTTTTATGCACGGAAGAATAAAAATAATAATAAAAAAAAAAACTAGAACTGCGAGCAGTTGTAAACGGGGTCCAAGCCACCTGTCGCCAGTCGCCCCAGCCCCGCTGGAGCGCTGAAGTCGTCCGGTGCCCCGCCGACGTCCCGCGTAAGGTCCCCGAGCGAGGTGTCGACGGGCCGCTCCGAACCGAGGCGAAATGCGGCGTGTTTGAAAATGGCATTGAAACGAATGGGCTTAGCGATGGCGTTTGAGCTTCGATTACGGCGCCGCCTTTTGGCCGAATCGCACCAAATTGCTCAGCTGTCATCGGGGCCCCTCGGTGAAGAAGTGACCCAAATTTGGTGTCGATCGGAGCTGCGGTAGTGGAGATATAAAATGCATGTAAGTCAATGGGAGTTATTTGATTTATGATGAAGAGCGCCACCGTTTGGCCGATTGGCACCAAATTTGACACAGGCCTTCGGGAAGTCAAGCCGCATAAGGTCCCCAAGTTTGGTGTTGATCGGGCATTCTAAACCTTGTTAAAATGTGTGCTGGTTTGAAATCCCATTCATTTCAATGGGGCTTCTGACCGGCTTTGAGCTTCGATTACAGCGCCAGCTTTTGGCCGATCTGCACCAAATTTTTGTGGTATCATCAGGGCCCCATGGGTAAGAATTGACCCAAATTTGGTGTCAATCGGAGTTGTGGTACTGGAGATATAAAATGCATGTAAGTGAATGGGAGTTTTTTTCAGATATGATGAAGAGCGCCACCGTTTGGCCGATTGACACCAAATTTGACACAGGCCTTCGGGAAGTCCAGCCGCATAAGGTCCCCAAGTTTGGTGTTGATCGGGCATTCCAAACCTTATGAAAATGTGTGCTGGTTTGAAATCCCATTCATTTCAATGGGGCTTCTGACCGGCTTTGAGCTTCGATTACAGCGCCACCTTTTGGCCGAACTGCACCAAATTTTTATGGTGTGATCAGGAGCCCATGGGTAACAATTGCTCCAAATTTGGTGTCAATCGGACTTGCGGTTCTGGAGATATAAAATGAATGTAAGTCAATGGGAAAAATTTTTTCGTCTTTAAGCTGCAATAACAGCGCCACCTATGGGCACATTAGGGTCCCCTTTGGTGCCTGCCATCAGGGGACCATGCTGAACAATTCTGCACAGGATTCATGTCAATGTGATTTGTGGTTATAGAGGAACAAATTTTCTGGATTAAAGAGCGCCACCTAGGGTCCAGCTGCACCAAATTTTGCACAGGCCCTCAGAGGCCCATGCCAACTTAGTGGTGCAAGTTTGGTGTTGATCAGCCATTCCAAACCAAAGATATGACCTCACTTCCTGTTAGTAGCATTTTTCGCAAATATATATTAGCGTATAATTGTGGCAGTTTTTGTCGGATCAAAATTTCTTACGTAAAATTTGTAGAGCTCGGTCCAGAGATTATCCGTGCCAAGTTTGGTGCCGATCGGACTTGCGGTTTCGGAGGAGATGATTTCGGGCGGTGCTTCAGTTTTCGCGATGTAGCTCGAAAAAAGTTTGGGCGGAAATGGGCGTGGCCTATACCAGGAGATTCAGCTCGATCCCCCGAACGCGTGGATATAAGGTTTTTGATATACGACTTCGTAGTCGAGAGGTCCAAGCCCAAACGCGTTGACCTTGCTTACAGCGCCCCTAGCGGTAGAAGTGTGCGAATTTTGCCCTGAGTTACTCTTGAGGCTGAGAAGCTACCCCATGAGTTTCGCGTCCCTAGCCGTTATGGGGTATGCTGCAGTATGAGTTTTATGCACGGAAGAATAAAAAAATAATAACTAGAACTGCGAGAGCAGTTGTAAGCGGGTCCAAGCCACCTGTCGCCAGTCGCCCCCCCAGCCCCCGCGGAGGGCGCGCGAGTCGTCCCGGGCGCCCCGCCGACGTCCCGCGTGAGGTCCCCGAGCGAGGTCTCGACGGGCCACTGTGAACCGAGGTGAAATGCTGCGTGTTTGAAAATGCCATTGAAATGAATGGGCTTAGCGACGGCGTTTGAGGGTTGTGGAGATATAAAATGCATGTAAGTGAATGGGAGTTTTTTTGATATATGATGAAGAGCGCCACCGTTTGGCCGATTGGCACCAAATGTGACACAGGCCTTCGGAAGTCCAGCCGCATAAGGTCCCCAAGTTTAGTGTTGATCGGCCATTCCAAACCTAGTGAAAAGTGTGCTGGTTTGAAATCCCATTCATTTCAATGGGGCTTCTGACCGGATTTGAGCTTCGATTACAGCGCCACCTTTAGTCCGATCTGCACCAAATTTTTGTGGTATCATCAGGGCCCCATGGGTAACAATTGGCCCGAATTTGGTGTCAATCGGACCTGCGGTTGTGGAGATATAAATTGCATTAAAGTCAATGGGAGTTTTTTGATATAGGATGAATAGCGCCACCGTTTGGCCGATTGGCACCAAATTAGACACAGGCCTTCGGAGGTGATGTCGCATAAGGTCCCTAAGTTTGGTGTTGATCGGGCATTCCAAACCTTATGAAAATGTGTGCTGGTTTGAAATCCCATTCATTTCAATGGGGCTTCTGACCGGATTTGAGGTTCGATTCCAGCGCCACCTTTAGGCCGATCTGCACGAAATTTTTGTGGTATCATCAGGGGCCCATGGGTAAGAATTGACCCAAATTTCGTGTCAATCGGACCTGCGGTTCTGGAGATATAAAATGAATGTAAAGTCAATGGGGTGTTTTGGGTAGCGCCAACTAGCGGCGAATTGCACCAAGTTTTGCACAGCCCTTCAGGGGTCTCTTACATAATGTCCTCAAGTTTGGTGTTGATCGGCCACTCCTAACCTGAGATCTGACATCACTTCCTGTTAGTAGCGTTTTCGCAAACGTTTGTTATGGTATAATTGCGTCATTTTTTGTCATATCAAAATTCTGTACACAAACTTTGTAGAGCTCGGTCCAGAGATTATGTGTGCCAAGTTTCGTGTCGATCGGACTTGCGGCTTCGGAGGAGTTAATTAAAATAGGTTTTGCAGTTTTCGCGACGTAGGTCGAAAAAGTTTAGGCGGAAATGGGCGTGGCCTATACCACGAGATTCAGCTTGATCCCCGAACGCGTGGATATAAGGTTTGTGAATATGCGTGTTTGTATGCGGGAGTGAGAGGGCAAAACGTCGAAAATCTTTGTTACAGCGCCCTAGCGGTAGAAGTGTGCAAATTTTTGCGCCTGAGTTACGTGCAGTGAATGTGACCTACCCTGTGAGTTTCAGCGTCCCTAGCATTTACGGGTATGCTGCAGTATGCGTTTATGCACGGAAGAAAAGAATAATAATAACTAGAACTGGCGAGCAGTTGTAAACGGGTCCAAGCCACCCGGCGCAAGTCGCCTTCACGCTCAGCTGGAGGGCACGCTGAAGTCGTCCCGGCCTCTGCCGACGTCCCGCGTAAGGTCCCTGAGTGAGGTCCCGACGGGCCGCTCCGAACCGAGGCGAAATGCTGCGTGTTTGAAAATGCCATTGAAATGAATGGGCTTGGCGACGGCGTTTGAGATTCGATTATGGCGCCGCCTTTTGGCCGAATTCCACCAAGTCGCTCAGCTGTCATCAGGGCCCCTTGGTGAAGAACTGACCCAAATTTGGTGTCAATGGGAGCTGCGGTAGTGGAGATATAAAATGCATGTAAGTGAATGGGATTTTTTTTTATATGTGATGAACAGCGCCACCGTTTGGCCGATTGGCACCAAATTTGACACAGGCCTTCGGGGAAGTCCAGCCGCATAAGGTCCCCAAGTTTGGTGTTGATCGGGCATTCCAAACCTTATGAAAATGTGTGCTGGTTTGAAATCCCATTCATTTCAATGGGGCTTCTGACCGGCTTTGAGCTTCGATTACAGCGCCACCTTTTGGCCGAACTGCACCAAATTTTTATGGTGTGATCAGGAGCCCATGGGTAACAATTGCTCCAAATTTGGTGTCAATCGGACTTGCGGTTCTGGAGATATAAAATGAATGTAAGTCAATGGGAAAAAATTTTTCGTCTTTAAGCTGCAATAACAGCGCCACCTATGGGCACATTAGGGTCCCCTTTGGTGCCTGGCATCAGGGGACCATGCTGAACAATTCGGCACTGGTTTCATGTTAATGTGAGTTGTGGTTATGGAGGAACAAATTTTCTGGATTAAAGAGCGCCACCTAGGGGCCAGCTGCACCAAATTTTGCACAGGCCCTCAGGGGCCCATCCCAACTTAGTGGTCCAAGTTTGGTGTCGATCGGCCATTCCAAACTGAAGTTATGCCCTCACTTCCTGTTAGTAGCATTTTTCGCAAATGTTTGTTAGCGTATAATTGCGCCAGTTTTTGTCGGATCAAAATTTCCTCTACAAACTTTGTCAAGCTTGGTCCAGAGATTATCCGTGCCAAGTTTCGTGGCGATCGTACTTGTGGGTTCGGAGGAGTTAAGTAAAATAGGTTTTTCAGTTTTCGCGATGTAGCTCACTAAAAGTTTAGGCGGAAATGGGCGTGGCCTATACCAGGAGATTCAGGTCGATCCCCCGAACGCGTGGATATAAGGTTTTTGATATATTCCTTCAGTAGTCGAGAGGTCCAAGCCCAAACGCGTTGACCTTGCTTACAGCGCCCCTAGCGGTAGAAGTTTGCGAATTTTTGCGCCTGAGTTACGTGCAGTGAATGTGACCTACCCTGTGAGTTTCAGCGTCCCTAGCATTTCACGGGGTATGCTGCAGTATGAGTTTTATGCACGGAAGAAAAAAAATAATAATAATAAAAATAAAAATCCGAAGTAAAAACAATAGGGTTCCATGCCACTGTGGTATGGCCCCGCGATGCCTTGCAATCGCGGGTTCCATGCTCACTTCGGGCTTGGACCCCTAACTAGAACTGCGAGCAGTTGTAAACGGGTCCAAGCCACCTGTCGCCAGTCGCCCTTCGCCCGCTGAGGGCGCTCGAAGTCGTCCCGGCGTCGCTGACGCCCCGCTGAAGGTCCTCGAGTGAGGGCCCGACGGACCACTCGAACCGAGGTGAAATGCTGCGTGTTTGAAAATGCCATTGAAATGAATGGGCTTAGCGACGGCGCTTTGAGATGCGATTATGGCCGCCTTTGGCCGAATTCCACCAAGTCGCTCAGCTGTCATCAGGGCCCCTTGGTGAAGAACTGACCCAAATTTGGTGTCAATGGGAGCTGCGGTAGTGGAGATATAAAATGCATGTAAGTGAATGGGAATTTTTTTGATATGTGATGAACAGCGCCACCGTTTGGCGATTGGCACCAAATTTGACACAGGCCTTCGGGAAGTCCAGCCGCATAAGGTCACCAAGTTTAGTGCGGATCGGCCTTTCCAAGCCTGAGATATGTTATACTTCGTGTTTGTAGCGTTTTGGCAAAGATTTGTTAGCTTGTAATTCGGCCGTTTTTTGTCGGATCAAAATTCCCTCTACAAACTTTGTTCGGCTGGGTCAAGAGATGGTCTGTGCAAAGTTTCGTGTCGATCGGACTTGCGGCTTCGGAGGAGTTAATTAAAATAGGTTTTCCAGTTTTTGCGATTTACGCAAAATGAAATAGTCATCGCACAGAGGCGTGTCATATACCATCGGAATCGACAGAATCCCCAAACACGTAGACATAAGATTTATGAATGTGCGATGTAGTGTGCCTTAGTTATGAGGCAAAATGTGCTTTGGTTGAAATTCCCATTGAAATGAATGGGGCATTTGAGCTTAGATTACAGCGCCACCGTTAGGCCGAACTGCACCAAATTTTTGTGGTGTGATCAGGGGCCCATGGGTAACAATTGACCCAAATTTGGTTTGATTCGGACTTGTGGTTCTGGAGATATAAAATGAATGTAAAGTCAATGGGATTTTTTTGTGGTAGCGCCAACTAGCGGCGAATTGCACGAAATTTGGCACAGGCCCTCATGGGGGTCTCCTATATAAGGTACTGAAGTTTGGTGTTGATGGGCCACTCCTAACCTGAGATCTGACATCACTTCCTTTTATTAGCGTTTTTCGCAAACGTTTGTTAACGTATAATTGCGACATTTTTTGTCGTATCAAAATTCCCTCTACAAACTTTGTAGAGCTCGGTCCAGAGATTATCTGTGCAAAGTTTCGTGTCGATCGGACTTGCAGCTTCGGAGGAGTTAATTAAAAAAGGTTTTTCAGTTTTCGCGACGTAGCTCGAAAAAACTTTAGGCGGAAATGGGCGTGGCCTATACCAGGAGATTCAGCTGGATCCCCCGAACGCGTGGATATAAGGTTTTTGATATACGCCTTCGTACGCAGGAGTTCCAAGCCCAAACGCGTTGACCTTGCTTATAGCGCCCCCTAGTGGTAGAAGTGTGCGGATTTTTGCGCCTGAGGTCATTGACAAGAGTTGCACCTACCCTGTGAGTTTCGCGTCCCTGGCACTTACCCTCTAGGCTGCAGTATGAGTTTTAGCTACGGAAGAAAAAAATAATAAAAACGAGAACGATTACAATAGGGTTCCCAGCCACTTCGTGGTATGGGAACCGCGTTGCCTTGCAAACGCGGGTTCCCAGCCCACTTCGGGCTTGGACCCCTAATAACTAGAACTGCGAGCAGTTGTAAACGGGGTCCAAGCCACCCGGCGCCAGTCGCCCCCCTCGCCCCGCGGAGGGCGCGCGAGTCGTCCCGGGCGCCCCGCCGACGTCCCGCGTGAGGTCCCCGAGTGAGGTCTCGAAAGGCCGCTCCGAACCGAGGCGAAGTGCGGCGTGTTTGAAAATGCCATTGAAATGAATGGGCTTAGCGACGGCGTTAGAGCTTCGATTACGGCGCCGCCTTTTGGCCGAATCGCACCAAATCGCTCAGCTGTCATCGGGGCCCCTCGGTGAAGAAGTGACCCAAATTTGGTGTCGATCGGAGCTGAACAGCGCCACAGTTTGGCCGATTGGCACCAAATTTGACACAGGCCTTCAGGAAGTCCAGCTGCATAAGGTCCCCAAGTTTGGTGTTGATCGGCCTTTCCAAGCCTGAGATATGTTATACTTTGTGTTTGTAGCGTTTTGACAAAGATTTGTAAGCTTGTAATTCGGCCGTTTTTTGTCGGATCAAAATTCCCTCTACAAACTTTCTTCGGCTCGGTCCAGAGATGGTCTGTGCAAAGTTTCGTGTCGATCGGACTTGCGGCTTCGGAGGAGTTAATTAAAATAGGTTTTCCAGTTTTTGCGATTTCGCAAAATGAAAACGTCACCGCACAGAGGCGTGTAATATACCATAGGAATCGACAGAATCCCCCAAACACGTAGACATAAGATTTATGAATGTGCGATGTAGTAGGCCGTAGTTATGAGGCAAAATGTGCTTTGGTTGAAATTCCCATTGAAATGAATGGGGCATTTGAGCTTAGATTACAGCGCCACCGTTAGGCCGAACTGCACCAAATTTTTGTGGTGTGATCAGGGGCCCATGGGTAACAATTGACCCAAATTTGGTTTGATTCGGACTTGTGGTTCTGGAGATATAAAATGAATGTAAAGTCAATGGGAATTTTTTTGAGTAGCGCCAACTAGCGGCGAATTGCATGAAATTTTGCACAGGCCCTCAGGGGGGTGTCCTAGATAAGGTACTCAAGTTTGGTGTTGATCGGCCACTCCTAACCTAAGATCTGACATGACTTTATTTTCTTAGCGTTTTTTGCAAACGTTTGTTAGCGTATAATAGCGAAATTTTTAGTCGTATCAAAATTCCCTCTACAAACTTTCTTCGGCTTGGTCCAGAGATTATCCGTGCCAAGTTTCGTGTCGATCGGACTTGCGGCTTTGGAGGAGTTAATTAAAATAGGTTTTCCATTTGTTGCGAATTCGCAAAATGAAATCGTTATCGCACAGAGGCGTGTCCTATACCATCGGAATCGGCAGCATCCCCCAAACACGTAGACATAAGATTTATGAATGTGCGATGTATTAGACCGTAGTTATGAGGCAAAATGTGCTTTGGTTGAAAATCCCATTGAAATGAATGGGACATTTGAGCTTAGATAACAGCGCCACCGTTAGGCCGAACTGCACCAAATTTTTGTGGTGTCATCAGGGGCCCATGGGTAAATATTGACCTCAATTTGGTTTGATTCGGATTTGTGGTTATGGAGATATAAATTGCATGTAAGTCAATGGGATTTTTGAAAACATTTTTAATTTGCAATAACAGCGCCACCTATGGGCACATTAGGTTCCCCTTTGGTGCCTGGCATCAGGGGACCATGTTGAACAATTTGGCACTGGTTTCATGTCAATGTGACTTTTGGTTATAGAGGAACTAATTTTCTGAATTAAAGAGCGCCACCTAGGGGCGATTTGCACCAAATTTTGCACAGGCCCCCAGGGGGACGTCCCAAATGATTGGTCCAAATTTGGTGTCGATCGGCCATTCCAGTCCGAAGTTATGCTCTCACTTCCCCTTATTAGCGTTTTTCGCAAACGTTTGTTAGCGTATAATTGCGACATTTTTAGTGATATCAAAATTCCCTCTACAAACTTTGTAGAGCTCGGTCCAGAGATTATCCGTGCCAAGTTTCGTGTTGATCGGACTTGCGGCTTCGGAGGAGTTAATTAAAATAGGTTTTTCAGTTTTCGCGATGTAGCTCGAAAAAAGTTTAGGCGGAAATGGGCGTGGCCTATACCAGGAGATTCAGCTGGATCCCCGAACGCGTGGATATAAGGTTTTGATATACGCCTCAGTAGGCGGAGTTCCAAGCCTAAACGCGAAAAATTTGTCATAGCGCCCCTAGTGGTAGAAGTGTGCGGATTTTTCAGTATCGCGATTATGGCAGTGACCTGGACCTACCCTGTGAGTTTCAGGTCCCTAGCAGTTACGGGGTATGCTGCAGTATGCGTTTATTCACGGAAGAATAAAAATAATAAAAATCCTAACGATTACAATAGGGTTCCCAGCCACTACGTGGTATGGGAACCGCTGCTTGCTACAACGCGGGTTCCCAGCCACTTCGGGCTTGGACCCCTAACTAGAACTCGCGAGCAGTTGTAAGCGGGGTCCAAGCCACCTGTCGCCAGTCGCCTTCAGCCCGCTGGAGGCTGAAGTCGTCCGGCCCGCCATGATTAATTGTGCCATAATCACGGGCCCCACAGCCAAGACGGGGCCTGTGGAGCAGAAAAGACCATAGTTGTAAAATGAAAGTGGCTAGTGGTTATGGAGATCTGAAATGAATGTAAGTCAATGGGATTTTTTTGGGTAGCGCCAACTAGCGGCTAACTGCACCAAATTTTACACAGCCCTTCTAGGGGGCAGGGCAGATAAGGTCTTGAAGTTGTGTGTTGATCGGCCTTTCCAAGCCAGAGTTATGTTAAACTTCGTGTTTGTAGCGTTTTGGCAAAGATTTGTTAGCCTGTAATTCGGCCGTTTTTTGTCGGATCAAAATTCCCTCTACAAACTTTCTTCGGCTCGGTCCAGAGATGGTCTGTGCAAAGTTTCGTGTCGATCGGACTTGCGGCTTCGGAGGAGTTAATTAAAATAGGTTTTTCAGTTTTCCCAATGTAGCTCGAAAAAAGTTTAGGCGGAAATGGGCGTGGCCTATACCATGAGATTCAGCTCGATCCCCCGAACGCGTGGATATAAGGTTTTGGATATATTCCTTCGTAGTCGAGAGGTCCAAGCCCAAACGCGTTGACTTTGCTTATAGCGCCCCCTAGTGGTAGAAGTGTGCGAATTTTTGCGCCTGAGTTACTTGCAGGGACTTGTACCTACCCTGTGAGTTACGCGTCCCTGGCATTTATGGGGTATGCTGCAGACTCGGAATTAGCGGCGGAAGAAAAAAAAAAATAATAATAACTAGAACTGCGAGCAGTTGTAAACGGGGTCCAAGCCACCTGTCGCCAGTCGCCCCCCACGCCCCGCGGAGGGCGCGCGAGTCGTCCCGGGCGCCCCGCCGACGTCCCGCGTGAGGTCCCCGAGTGAGGTCTCGAAAGGCCGCTCCGAACCGAGGCGAAGTGCGGCGTGTTTGAAAATGCCATTGAAATGAATGGGCTTAGCGACGGCGTTAGAGCTTCGATTACGGCGCCGCCTTTTGGCCGAATCGCACCAAATCGCTCAGCTGTCATCGGGGCCCCTCGGTGAAGAAGTTACCCAAATTTGGTGTCATTCGGAGTTGCGGTAGTGGAGATATAAAATGCATGCAAGTGAATGGGAGTTATTTCATATGTGATGAACAGCGCCACCGTTTGGCCGATTGGCACCAAATTTGACACAGGCCTTCGGGAAGTCCAGCCGCATAAGGTCCCCAAGTTTGGTGTTGATCGGCCATTCCAAACCTTGTGAAAAAGTGTGCTGGTTTGAAATCCCATTCATTTCAATGGGGTTTCTGTAGGCATTTCAGCTTTGATTGTAGCGCCACCTTTAGGGCGAATTGCACCAAATTTTTGTGATGTCATCAGGGCCCCATGGGGAACAATTGACCCAAATTTGGTGTCAATCGGACCTGCGGTTCTGGAGATATAAAATGAATGTAAGTCAATGGGATGAATTTTTTTGTCTTTAATCTGCAATAGCAGCGCCACCTATGGGCACATTAGGGTCCCTTTTGGTGCCTGGCATCAGGGGACCATGCTGAACAATTTGGCACTGGTTTCATGTCAATGTGACTTGTGGTTATGGAGGAACTAATTTTCTGGATTAAAGAGCGCCACCTAGGGGCCAGCCACACAAAATTTTGCACAGGCCCTCAGGGTCCCATCCCAACTGAGTGTTCCAAGTTTGGTGTCGATCGGCCATTCCAAACAGAAGTTATGCCCTCACTTCCTGTTAGTAGCGTCTGCAAACGTTTGTTAGCGTATAATTGCGACAGTTTTTTCGATCAAAATTCTCTACAAACTTTGTAGAGCTCGGTCCAGAGATTATCCGTGCCAAGCTTCGTGGTCGATCGGACTTGGCGGTTTCGGAGGAGTTAATTAAAATAGGTTTTTCAGTTTTCGCGATGTAGCTCGAAAAAAGTTTGGGCGGAAATGGGCGTGGCCTATACCAGGAGATTCAGCTGGATCCCCCGAACGCGTGGATATAAGGTTTTTGGTATACGCCTTCGTAGTCGAGAGTTCCAAGCCCAAACGCGTTGACCTTGCTTACAGCGCCCCTAGCGGTAGAAGTGTGCGAGTTTTGGGGCTGAGTTACGTGCAGTGAATGTGACGTACCCTGGGAGTATCGCGTTCCTAGGAGTTACAGCGACCGCTGCAGTATGCGTTTTATGCACGGAAGAAAAAAAATAATAAAAACTAGAACTGCGAGCAGTTGTAAACGGGGGCCAAGCCACCTGTCGCCAGTCGCCCCTTCGCCCAGCTGAGGCATGCTGAAGTCGTCCGGCGCCCGGCCGACGTCCCGCGTCAGGTCCCCGAGCGAGGTCTCGACGGGCCGCTCCGAACCGAGGCGAAACGCGGCGTGTTTGAAAATGCCATTGAAACGAATGGGCTTAGCGACGGGGTTTGAGCTTTGATTACGGCGCCGCCTTTTGGCCGAATCGCACCAAATCGGTCAGCTGTCATCGGGGCCCCTCGGTGAAGAAGTGACCCAAATTTGGTGTCGATCGGAGCTGCGGTACTGGAGATATAAAATGCATGTAAGTGAATGGCAGTTTTTTTGATATATGCTGAACAGCGCCACCGTTTGGCCGATTGGCACCAAATTTGACACAGGCCTTCGGAGGTCATGTCGGATAAGGTCCCTAAGTTTGGTGTTGATCGGCCATTCCAAACCTTGTGAAAAGTGTGCTGGTTTGAAATCCCATTCATTTCAATGGGGCTTCTGACCGGATTTGAGCTTCGATTATAGCGCCACCTTTTGGCCGATCTGCACCAAATTTTTGTGGTATCATCAGGGGCCCATGGGTAACAATTGACCCAAGTTTGGTGTCAATCGGACTTGCGGTTATGGAGATATAAAATGAATGTAAGTCAATGGGGAAAAAATTTCGTCTTTAAGCTGCAATAACAGCGCCACCTATGGGCACATTAGGGTCCCCTTTGGTGCCTGGCATCAGGGTACCAAGCCGAACAATTCGGCACTGGTTTCATGTCAATATGACTTGTGGTTATTGAGGAACTAATTTTCTGGATTAAAGAGCGCCACCTAGGGGCCAGCTGCACCAAATTTTGCACAGCCCCTCAGGGGCCCAGCCCAACTGAGTGGTCCAAGTTTGGTGTCGATCGCCATTCTAATCCGAAGTTATGACCTCACTTCCTGTTAGTAGCGTTTTTGCAAACGTTTGTTAGCGTGATAATTGCGACAGTTTTTTTCGGATCAAAATTTCTCTACAAACTTTGTAGAGCTTGGTCCAGAGATTATCCGTGCCAAGTTTCGTGTCGATCGGACTTGCGGTTTCGGAGGAGTTAATTAAAATAGGTTTTCAGTTTTGGCGATGTAGCTCTCTAAAAGTTTAGGCGGAAATGGGCGTGGCCTATACCAGGAGATTCAGCTGGATCCCCGAACGCGTGGATATAAGGTTTTGATATACTGACTTCAGTAGTCGAGAGGTCCAAGCCCAAACGCGTTGACCTTGGTTACAGCGCCCTAGCGGTGGAAGTGTGCGAATTTTTGCGCCTGAGTTACTCTTGGGGCTGTGAAGCTACGCTTGAGAGTTGCGCGCTTCTAGGAGTTACAGCGACCGCTGCAGTATGCGCTTTATGCACGGAAGAAAAAAATAATAATAACTAGAACTGCGCAAGCAGTTGTAAACGGGTCCAAGCCACCTGTCGCCAGTCGCCTCTTCGCGACCGCTGAGGGCGCATGAAGTCGCCCCGGCCCGCCATGATTAATTGTGCCATAATCACGGGCCCCACAGCCAAGACGGGCCTGTGGAGCAGAAAAGACCATAGTTGTAAAATGAAAGTGGCTAGTGGTTATGGAGATCTGAAATGAATGTAAGTCAATGGGATTTTTTTGGGTAGCGTCAACTAGCGGCTAACTGCACCAAATTTTACACAGCCCTTCTAGGGGCAGGGCAGATAAGGTCTTGAAGTTGTGTGTTGATCGGCCTTCCAAGCCAGAGTTATGTTAAACTTCGTGTTTGTTAGCGCTTTGGCAAAGATTTGTTAGCCTGTAATTCGGCCGCTTTTTGTCGGATCAAAATTCCCTCTACAAACTTTCTTCGCTCGGTCCAGAGATGGTCTGTGCAAAGTTTCGTGGTCGATCGGACTTAGCGGCTTCGGAGGAGATGATTAAAATAGGTTTTCCAGTTTTGGCGATTTCGCGAAAATGAAATAGTCATCGCACAGAGGTGCGTCATATACCATCGGAATCGACAGAATCCCCAAACACGTAGACATAAGATTTATGAATGTGCGATGTAGTTTGCCTTAGTTATGAGGCAAAATGTGCTTTGGTTGAAATTCCCATTGAAATGAATGGGGCATTTGATCTTAGATTACAGCGCCACCGTTAGGCCGAACTGCACCAAATTTTTGTGGTGTCATCAGAGCCCCATGGGGAACAATTGGCCCAAATTTGGTGTCCATCGGACCAGCGGTTCTGGAGATATAAAATGCATGTAAGTCAATGGGAGTTTTTTTCAGATATGATGAAGAGCGCCACCGCTTGGCCGATTGACACCAAATTTGACACAGGCCTTCGGAAGTCGAGCCGCATAAGGTCCCCAAGTTTGGTGTTGATCGGCCATTCCAAACCTTGTGAAAAGTGTGGTGGTTTGAAATCCCATTCATTTCAATGGGGCTTCTGACAGCATTTCAGCTTCGATTACAGCGCCACCTTTAGGCCGATCTGCATCAAATTTCTGTGGTATCATCAGGGCCCCATGGGTAACAATTGACCGAAATTTGGTGTCAATCGGACCTGCGGTTCTGGAGATATAAAATGAATGTAAGTCAATGGGAAAAAAAATTCGTGTTTAAGCTGCAATAACAGCGCCACCTATGGGCAACATTAGGGCCCCTTTAGTGCCTGACATCAGGGGACCATGCTGAACAATTCGGCACTGGATTCATGTCAATGTGACTTGTGGTTATAGAGGAACTAATTTTCTGGATTAAAGAGCGCCACCTAGGGGCCAGCTGCCCCAGATTTTGCACTAGGCCCTCAGGGGCCCATCCCAACATACTGGTCCAAGTTTGGTGTCGATCGGCCATTCCAAACCGAAGTTATGACCTTACTTCCTGTTAGTAGCGTTTTGCAAACGTTTGTTAGCGTATAATTGCGCCAGTTTTTGTCGGATCAAAATTTCCTCTACAAACTTTGTAGAGCTTGGGCCAGAGATTATCCGTGCCAAGTTTCGTGGCGATCGGACTTTGCGGCTTCGGAGGAGTTAATTAAAATAGGTTTTTCAGTTTTCGCGATGTAGCTCGAAAAAAGTTTAGGCGGAAATGGGCGTGGCCTATACCAGGAGATTCAGCTCGATCCCCGAACGCGTGGATATAAGGTTTTGGTATACGCTTCGCAGTCGAGAGGTCCAAGCCCAAACGCTGCTGACCTTGCTTACAGCGCTCTAGCGATAGAAGTGTGCGGATTTTTGGGGCTGAGTTACGTGCAGTGAATGTGACGCACCTTGGGAGTTTGGCGTTCCTAGGAGTTACAGCGACCGCTGCAGTATGCGCTTTATTCACGGAAGAAAAAAAATAAAAAAATAAAAACGAGAACGAAACAATAGGGTTCCATGCCACTGCGGTATGGCACCCGCGATGCCTGTAATCGCGGGTTCCATGCCCACTTCGGGCTTGGACCCTAATAATAAAAATCCGGCGTAAAACAATAGGGTTCCTCGCCACTTGGTGAATGCGGGAACCGCGTTGCCTTGCAAACGCGGGTTCCCAGCCCACTTCGGGCTTGGACCCCTAACTAGAACTGCGAGCAGTTGTAAACGGGGTCCAAGCCACCCGGCGCCAGTCGCCCCCCTCGCCCCGCGGAGGGCGCGCGAGTCGTCCCGGGCGCCCCGCCGACGTCCCGCGTGAGGTCCCCGAGTGAGGTCTCGAAAGGCCGCTCCGAACCGAGGCGAAGTGCGGCGTGTTTGAAAATGCCATTGAAATGAATGGGCTTAGCGACGGCGTTAGAGCTTCGATTACGGCGCCGCCTTTTGGCCGAATCGCACCAAATCGCTCAGCTGTCATCGGGGCCCCTCGGTGAAGAAGTTACCCAAATTTGGTGTCATTCGGAGTTGCGGTAGTGGAGATATAAAATGCATGCAAGTGAATGGGAGTTATTTCATATGTGATGAACAGCGCCACCGTTTGGCCGATTGGCACCAAATTTGACACAGGCCTTCGGGAGGTCATGTCGCATAAGGTCCCCAAGTTTGGTGTTGATCGCCATTCCAAACCTTGTGAAAAGTGTGCTGGTTTGAAATCCCATTCATTTCAATGGGGCTTCTGACCGATTTGAGGTTCGATTACAGCGCCGCCTTTTGGCCGAACTGCACCAAATTGTTATGGTATCATCAGGGCACCATGGGGAACAAATGACCCAAATTTGGTGTCAATCGGACCGGCGGTTCTGGAGATATAAAATGCATGTATGTGAATGGGAGTTTTTGATATATGATGAAGAGCGCCACCGTTTGGCCGATTGACACCAAATTTTACACAGGCCTTCGGAAGTCCAGCCGGATAAGGTCCTCAAGTTTGGTGTTGATCGGGCATTCCAAACCTTATGAAAATGTGTGCTGGTTTGAAATCCCATTCATTTCAATGGGGCTTCTGACCGGATTTGAGCTTCGATTACAGCGCCACCTTTAGGCCGATCTGCACCAAATTTTTGTGGTATCATCAGGGCCCCATGGGTAACAATTGACCCAAATTTGGTGTCAATCGGAGCTGCGGTTCTGGAGATATAAAATGAATGTAAGTCAATGGGAAAAAAAATTTTGTCTTTAAGCTGCAATAACAGCGCCACCTATGGGCACATTAGGGTCCCCTTTGGTGCCTGGCATCAGGGGACCATGCTGAACAATTCGGCACTGGTTTCATGTTAATGTGAGTTGTGGTTATGGAGGAACAAATTTTCTGGATTAAAGAGCGCCACCTAGGGGCCAGCTGCACCAAATTTTGCACAGGCCCTCAGGGGCCCATCCCAACTTAGTGGTCCAAGTTTGGTGTCGATCGGCCATTCCAAACTGAAGTTATGCCCTCACTTCCTGTTAGTAGCATTTTTCGCAAATGTTTGTTAGCGTATAATTGCGCCAGTTTTTGTCGGATCAAAATTTCCTCTACAAACTTTGTCAAGCTTGGTCCAGAGATTATCCGTGCCAAGTTTCGTGGCGATCGTACTTGTGGGTTCGGAGGAGTTAAGTAAAATAGGTTTTTCAGTTTTCGCGATGTAGCTCACTAAAAGTTTAGGCGGAAATGGGCGTGGCCTATACCAGGAGATTCAGGTCGATCCCCCGAACGCGTGGATATAAGGTTTTTGATATATTCCTTCGTAGTCGAGAGGTCCAAGCCCAAACGCGTTGACCTTGCGTATAGCGCCCCCTAGCAGTAGAAGTGTGCGAATTTTTGCGCCTGAGGTACTCTTGGGGCTGTGAAGCTACGTTGAGAGTTGCGCGTTTCTAGGAGTTACAGCGACCGCTGCAGTATGCGTTTTATGCACGGAAGAAAAAAAATAATAAATAGAACTAGAACTGCGAGCAGTTGTAAACGGGGTCCAAGCCACCCGGCGCCAGTCGCCCCCCTCGCCCCGCGGAGGGCGCGCGAGTCGTCCCGGGCGCCCCGCCGACGTCCCGCGTGAGGTCCCCGAGTGAGGTCTCGAAAGGCCGCTCCGAACCGAGGCGAAGTGCGGCGTGTTTGAAAATGCCATTGAAATGAATGGGCTTAGCGACGGCGTTTGAGCTTCCATTACGGCGCCGCCTTTTGGCCGAATTGCACCAAATCGCTCAGCTGTCATCGGGGCCCCTTGGTGAAGAACTGACCCAAATTTGGTGTAAATCGGAGCTGCGGTAGTGGAGATATAAAATGCATGTAAGTGAATGGAAGTTTTTTGATATACGATGAACAGCGCCACCGTTGGGCCGATTGGCACCAAATTTGACACAGGCCTTCGGGAGGTCATGTCGGATAAGGTCTCCAAGTTTGGTGTTGATCGGCCATTCCAAACCTTGTGAAAATGTGTGCTGGTTTGAAATCCCATTCATTTCAATGGGGCTTCTGACCGGATTTGAGCTTCGATTACAGCGCCACCTTTAGTCCGATCTGCACCAAATTTTTGTGGTATCATCAGGGCCCCATGGGTAACAATTGACCCAAATTTGGTGTCAATCCGATTTGTGGTTATGGAGATATAAATTGCATGTAAGTCAATGGGATGAATTTTTTCGTCTTTAATCTGCAATAACAGCGCCACCTATGGGCACATTCGGGTCCCCTTTGGTGCCTGGCATCAGGGGACCAAGCCGAACAATTCGGCATTGGTTTCATGTCAATGTGACTTGTGGTTATAGAGGAACTGATTTTCTGGATTAAAGAGCGCCACCTAGGGGCGAGTTGCACCAAATGTTGCACAGGCCCTCAAGGGGGCGTCGCAAATGAGTGGTCCAAATTTGGTGTGGATCAGCCATTCCAAACCAAAGATATGACCTCACTTCCTGTTAGTAGCGTTTTTCGCAAATGTTTGTTAGCGTATAATCGCGTCATTTTTTGTCGGATCAAAATTCTGTACATAAAATTTGTAGAGCTCGGTCCAGAGATTATCCGTGCCAAGTTTCAGTAACGATCGGACTTGGCGGCTTCGGAGGAGATGATTTTAGGCTGCTCTTCAGTTTTCGCGATGTAGCTTGAAAAAAGTCTAGGCGGAAATGGGCGTGGCCTATACCAGGAGATGCAGGGCGATCCCCGAACAGCGTGGATATAAGGTTTTTGATATACGCCATCGTAGTCGAGAGGTCCAAGCCCAAACGCGTTGACCTTGCTTACAGCGCCCCCTAGCGGTAGAAGTGTGCGGATTTTTGCGCCTGAGTTACGTGCAGTGAATGTGACGTACCTTGGGAGTTTGGCGTTCCTAGGAGTTACAGCGACCGCTGCAGTATGCGTTTTATGCACGGAAGAAAAAAAAAAATAATAATAAAAACGAGAACGATTACAATAGGGTTCCATGCCACTCGTGGTATGGCCCCGCTGATGCCTTGTCAATCGCTGGTTCCATGCTCACTTCGGGCTTGGACCCCTAACTAGAACTGCAAGCAGTTGTAAGCGGGGTCCAAGCCCCCTGGCGAAACTCGCCCCCAGCCCCGCGGAGGGCGCGCGAGTCGTCCCGGGCGCCCCGCACCCGTGCCCAAGTCATGCCGCATAAGATCCTGAAGTTTGGTGTTGATCGGCCATTCCTAACCTAGGCAAATTGTGGCGTGGTTTGAAGTCCCATTCATTTCAATGGGCTTTCCGAGGGGCTTTGAGCTTCTAGTATAGCGCCACCTTTTGGCCAAATTTCACCAAATTGGTCAGGTATCATCTTGGGCCCATGGAGAAGATTTGACCCACATTTGGTATGAATTGCACTTGCGGTTACGGAGATATAAAATGCATGTAAGTGAATGGCAGTGTTTTTTCATAAATTATTTATATAGTCACCTTTTGGCCGATTGACACCAAAATTCACACAGCAGTTCCAGAAGTCATGCCGCATAAGATCCTGAAGTTTAGTGCTGGTCAGCCATTCCTAACCTAGGCAAACTGTGGCGTGGTTTGAAATCCCATTCATTTCAATGGGACTTTTTACAGCATTCCAGCTTCAATTACAGCGGCACCTTTAGGCCAAATTTCACTAAATTGGTCAGGTATCATCTTGGGCCCATGGGGAAGATTTGACCCACATTTGGTGTCAATTGGATCTTTGGTACCGGAGATATAAAATGCATGTAAGTGAATGGCAGTGTTTTTTCATAAATTATTAATATAGTCACCTGTTGGCCGATTGACACCAAATTTCACACAGCAGTTCCAGAAGTGATGCCGCATAAGATCCTCAAGTTTGGCGTTGATCGGCCATTCCTAACATAGGCAAATTGTGGCATGGTTTTAGAACCCATTCATTTCAATGGGACTTTTCCGGCGTTCCAGCTTCCATTATAGCGCCACCTTTAGGCTGAATTTCACCAAATTTATCAGGTATCATCATGGGCCCATGGGGAAGATTTGACCCAAATTTGGTGTCAATCGGACCTCCGGTTCCGGAGATATAAAATGAATGTAAGTGAATGGCAGTGTTTTTTCATAAATTATTTATATAGTCACCTTTTGGCCAATTGACACCAAAATTCACACAGCATTTTCAGAAGTCATGCCGCATAAGATCCTGAAGTTTGGTGTTGATCGGCTATCCCTAACCTAGGCAAATTGTGGCCTGGTTTGAAATCCCATTCATTTCAATGGGACTTTTTACAGCATTCCAGCTTCAATTACAGCGGCACCTTTAGGCCAAATTTCACCAAATTGGTCAGGTATCATCTTGGGCCCATAGGTAACAATTGACACAAATCTGGTGTCAATCGGACCTCCGGTTCCGGAGATATAAAATGAATGTAAGTGAATGGCAGTGTTTTTTCATAAATTATTTATATAGTCACCTTTTGGCCAATTGACACCAAAATTCACACAGCATTTTCAGAAGTCATGCCGCATAAGATCCTGAAGTTTGGTGTTGATCGGCTATTCCTAACCTAGGCAAATTGTGGCCTGGTTTGAAATCCCATTCATTTCAATGGGCTTTCTGAAGGGCTTTGAGGTTCAATTATAGCGCCACCGTTTGGCCGAATTGTACCAAATTTTTCAGGTATCATCAGGGCCCCATGGGGAAGATTTGACCCAAGTTTGGTGTCAATCGGACCTGCGGTTCTGGAGATATAAAATGAATGGGAGTGAATGGGAGTGATTTTTCATAAATTATTTATATAATCACCTTTTAGCCAATTTACACCAAAATTCACACAGCAGTTCCAGAAGTCATGCCACATAAGATCCTGAAGTTTGGTGTTGATCGGCCATTCCTAACCTAGGCAAATTGTGGCGTGGTTTTAAATCCCATTCATTTCAATGGGACTTTTTCGGCATTCCAGCTTCCATTATAGCGCCACCTTTTGGCGAAATATCACAAAATTTGTCAGGTGTAATCACAGGCCCATGGGGAAGATTTGACCCAAATTTGGTGTCAATCGGACCTGCGGTTCTGGAGATATAAAATGAATGTAAGTCAATGGGATTATTTTGTTCGTGTTTAACAGCGCCACCTATGGGCACATTACGATGCACTTTAGTACATGAGGTCAGGGGACCATCCTGAACAATTTGGCACAAAGTTCACGTCAATGCGACTTGCGGTTATACCAGAACTAATTTTTCGCGTTAAACAGCGCCACCTAGAGGCTAGTTGCACCAAATTTTGCAGAGGCCCTCAGGGGGGCGTCGCACATAAGTCCTCCGAGTTTGGTGTCGATCGACCATTGCAAAGCAAAGATATGACATCAGTTAACGTTAGTAGCGTTTTGCGTGAATATTCGTTAGCTTATAGCCGGAAGACTTTTTCGCGTATCGATCTGGGGAGCACAAGCCAGTATGATGTGTGTCCAGAGACTGTCCATACCAAATTTGGTGTCGATCGGACTTGCGGTTTCGGAGGAGTTAATTCTGAGCTGGCTAGTCAGTTTTCGCGATTTTACGCGAAAAAATTATAGGCGGAAATGGGCGTGGCCTATACCACGTGATTCAGCAGGATCCCCGAACGCGTGGATATAAGGTTTTCTATATATTCCTTCAGTAGGCGGAGTGCCAAGCCCAAACGCGAAAAATTTGTCACAGCGCCACCTAGCGGTAGACGTGTGCGAATTTTTTGCGCCTGAGGTCGGATGCGGTGACTTGGACCTACATCGCGAAATTCGCGTCCCTAGCATTTACGGGGTATGCTGCAGTAGCGGAACTAGCGGCGGAAGAATAAAAAGAATAACTAGAACTGCAAGCAGTTGTAAGCGGGTCCAAGCCCCTGGCGAAACTCGCCCCAGCCCGCTGAGCGCTTGAAGTCGTCCGGCGCCCGCACCCGATGCAGCGCAAAGGTGCCCGAAGTCAGGTCTCGATGGGCCGTTCAAAGAGAGGCAAAACGTCCAGCGTTTGAAAATGGCATCGAAATGAATGGGATTTAGTGATAGATTTCGGCATCGATTACAGCGCCATCTTTAGGCCGATTTGCACCAAAATTTTCAGAGCGTCATCAGGGCCCCAGTGGGAACATTTGACCCAAATTTGATATGAATCGGACTTGTGGTTACGGAGATATAAAATGCATGTGAGTGAATGGCAGTGTTTTTTCATAAATTTTTTATATAGTCACCTTTTGGCCGATTGACACCAAAATTCACACAGCAGTTCCAGAAGTCATGCCGCATAAGATCCTGAAGTTTGGTGTTGATCGGCCATTCCTAACATAGGCAAATTGTGGCATGGTTTTAGAACCCATTCATTTCAATGGGACTTTTCAGCGTTCCAGCTTCCATTATAGCGCCAGCTTTAGGCTGAATTTCACCAAATTTATCAGGTATCATCATGGGCCCATGGGGAAGATTTGACCCAAATTTGGTGTCAATCGGACTCTGCGGTTCTGGAGATATAAAATGAATGTAAGTGAATGGGGGTGTTTTTCAACAATTATTAATAGAGTCACCTTTTAGCCGATTGACACCAAATTTCACACAGCAGTTCCAGAAGTGATGCCGCATAAGATCCTGAAGTTTGGTGTTGATCAGCCATTCCTATCCTAGGCAAATTGTGACATGGTTTGAAATCCCATTCATTTCAATGGGCTTTCTGGCGGCATTTGAGCTTCAATTATAGCGCCACCGTTTGGCCGAATTGTACCAAAGTTTTCAGGTGTCATCACGGTCCCAGTGGGAACATTTGACCCACATTTGGTGTCAATCGGATCTGCGGTTCTGGAGATATAAAATGAATGGGAGTGAATGGGAGTGTTTTTTCATAAATTATTAATATATTCACCTTTTAGCCCATTGACACCAAATTTCACACAGCAGTTCCAGAAGTCATGCCGCATAAGATCCTCAAGTTTGGTGTTGATCGGCCATTCCTAACCTAGGCAAATTGTGGCGTGGTTTTAGAACCCATTCATTTCAATGGGACATTTTTGGCATTCCAGCTTCCATTGTAGCCCCACCTTTAGGCTGAATTTCACAACATTTGTCAGGTGTCATCAGGGCCCCAGGGGGAAGATATGACCCAAATTTGGTGTCAATCGGACCTGCGGTTCCGGAGATATAAAATGAATGTAAGTCAATGGAACTTTTTCGGCATTCCAGCTTCCATTATAGCGCCACCTTTAGGCTGAACTTCACAAAATTTGTCAGGTCTCATCAGGGCCCCAGGGGGAAGATATGACCCAAATTTGGTGTCAATCGGACCTGCGGTTCCGGAGATATAAAATGAATGTAAGTCAATGGGACTTTTTTTTTCGCCAATAACAGCGCCACCTATGGGCACATTAGGATGCCCTTTGGTGTATGAGGTCAGGGGACCATCTTTAACAATTTGGCACAAAGTTCACGTCAATGCGACTTGCGGTTATACCAGAACTAATTTTTCGCGTTAAACAGCGCCACCTAGAGGCTAGTTGCACCAACTTTTGCAGAGGCCTTCTGGGGGCTTCCACATAAGTCCTCCAAGTTTGGTGTCGATCGGCCATTGCAAAGCGAAGATATGACATCAGATGCTGTTACTAGCGTTTTTGCGTGATTATTACGTTAGCTTATAGCGGAAGAGGTTTTCGTATGTATCAATCTGGGGAGCACAAGCCAGTATCATGTGTGTCCACAGATGGTCCATGCCAAATTTGGTGTCGATCGGACTTGCGGTTTCGGAGGAGTTAATTCTGAGCGGTGTTTCAGTTTTCGCGATGTATCTCGAAAAAAATCCAGGCGGAAATGGGCGTGGCCTACACCCAGCGATTCAGCATGATCCCCGAACGCGTGGATATAAAGTTTTGAAAATGCGCTTTCGTATGTGGGAGTTATTGCGACTTGAATGAAAAAAAGTGTTGGACGTTGCGTGTAGCGCCCTAGCGGTAGAAGTGTGCGAATTTTTGTGCCTGCGGTCGGTCGCGGTGAACTTGACCAACCCTGTGAGTTTAGCGTCCCTGGCATTTACAGGGTATGCTGCAGTAGTGGAACTAGCGCGGAAGAATAAAAGAATAATAATAATAAAATCCTAACGAAAACAATAGGGTTCCCTGCCACTCGTGGTATGGGAACCGCGTTACTACAACGCGGGTTCCCAGCCCACTGGGCTTGGACCCCTAATAAAACCCTAACGATTACAATAGGGTTCCCTGCCACTTCGTGGTATGGGAACCGCTGCTTTGCAAACGCGGGTTCCCAGCCCACCGGACTTGGACCCTAACTAGAACTGCGAGCAGTTGTAAGCGGGTCCAAGCCACCTGTCGCCAGTCGTCCCCTTAAGCCGCTAGCGATGAAGTCGTCCAGGCGACCCTCCGGCGTCCAGCGTGAGGTCCCCGGCGAGGTCTCGAAGGCAGCTCGAACCGAGGGAAATGCTGCGTGTTTGAAAATGCCATTGAAATGAATGGGCTCGGCGACGGCGTTTGAGCTTCGTTCACGGCGCCGCCTTTGGCGAATCGCACCAAATCGCTCAGCTGTCATCAGGCCCCTTGGTGAAGAAGTGACCCAAATTTGGTGTCGATCGAACTCGCGGTAGTGGAGATATTATATGCATGTAAGTGAATGGGAGTTTTTTGATATATGATGAACAGCGCCACCGTTTGGGCGATTGGCACCAAATTTGACACAGGCCTTCGGAAGTCCAGCCGCATAAGGTCCCCAAGTTTGGTGTTGATCGGCCTTTCAAGCCAGAGTTATGTTATACTTCGGTGTTTTAGCGATTTACGCAAATATTTGTTAGCCTGTAATTCGGCCTTTTTTGTCGAATCAAAATTCCCTCTACAAACTTTCTTCGGCTCGGTCCAGAGATGGTCTGTGCCAAGTTTCGTGTCGATCGGACTTGCGGCTTCGGAGGAGTTAATTAAAATAGGTTTTGCAGTGATTGCAATTTAGTGAAATGAAATCGTCATCGCGAAGAGCGTGTCCTCTACCATTGGAATCGGCAGCATCCCCAAACACGTAGTCATAAGATTTATGAATGTGCGATGTAGTGTGCCGTAGTTATGAGGCAAAATGTGCTTTGGTTGAAATTCCCATTGAAATGAATGGGGCATTTGAGCTTAGATTACAGCGCCACCGTTAGGCCGAACTGCACCAAATTTTTGTGGTGTCATCAGGGCCACATGGGTAACAAGTGACCCAAATTTGGTGTCAATCGGACTTGTGGTTCTGGAGATATAAAATGAATGTAAGTCAATGGGAAATTTTTTTTCGTCTTTAAGCTGCAATAACAGCGCCACCTATGGGCACATTAGGGTCCCCTTTGGTGCCTGGCATCAGGGGACCATGCTGAACAATTCGGCACTGGTTTCATGTTAATGTGAGTTGTGGTTATGGAGGAACAAATTTTCTGGATTAAAGAGCGCCACCTAGGGGCCAGCTGCACCACATTTTGCAGAGGCCCTCAGGGGCCCAGCCCAACTGAGTGGTCCAAGTTTGGTGTTGATCGGCCATTCCAAACCGAAGTTATGACCTTACTTCCTGTTAGTAGCGTTTTTCGCAAACGTTTGTTAGCATATAATTGGGACATTTTTTGTCGTATCAAAATTCCCTCTACAAACTTTGTAGAGCTCGGTCCATAGATTATCCGTGCCAAGTTTCGTGCCGATCGGACTTGCGGCTTCGGAGGAGTTGATTAAAATAGGTTTTTCAGTTTTCGCGACGTAGCTCGAAAAAAGTTTAGGCGGAAATGGGCGTGGCCTATACCACGAGATTCAGCTTGATCCCCCGAACGCGTGGATATAAGGTTTGTAAATATGCGTGATTGTATGCGGGGTGAGAGGGCACAACGTCGGAAATCTTTGTTACAGCGCCCTAGCGGTAGAAGTGTGCAAATTTTTTTGCCTGCGGTCGCTCGCGGTGATGTGGACCTACCCTGTGAATTTCGCGTCCCCTAGCATTTACGGGGTATGCTGCAGTATGCGTTTTCTTCGCGGAAGAATAAAAATAATAACTAGAACTCGCGAGCAGTTGTAAAGCGGGGTCCAAGCCACCTGTCGCCAGTCGTCCCCTTAAGCCCGTGAGTAAGTCGTCCAGGCCCGCCGGCGTCCAGCGTAAGGTCCCGGCGAGGTCTCGAAAGGCAGCTCGAACCGAAGCTAGCGCGTGTTTGAAAATGCCATTGGAGCGAATGGGCTTGAGCGTCGGCAGCGAGCTTCGATTATGGCGGCGCCTTTGGCGAATCGCGCAAATCGCTCAGCTGTCATCGGGGCCCCTTGGTGAAGAAGTGAGCCAAATTTGGTGTGGATCGGAGCTGCGGTACTGGAGATCTAAAATGCATGTAAGTGAATGGGAGTTTTGATATATGATGAACAGCGCCACTGTTTGACCGAATAACACCAAATTTTACACAGGTATTCGGGAGGTCATGTCGGATAAGGTCTCCAAGTTTGGTGTTGATCGGGCATTGCAAAGCTTGTAAAAATGTGTGGTGGTTCGAAATCCCATTCATTTCAATGGGGTTTCTGACGGCATTTCAGCTTCGATTACAGCGCCAGCTTTTGGCCGAATGGCACCAAATTTTGGTGTTATCATCAGGGGCCCAGGAGTAAGAATTGACCCAAATTTGGTGTCATTTGGAGTTGCGGTAGTGGAGATATAAAATGCATGCAAGTGAATGGGAGTTTTTTTGATATATGATGAATAGCGCCACCGTTTGGCCGATTGACACCAAATTTTACACAGGCCTTCGGGAAGTCCAGCCGGATAAGGTCCTCAAGTTTGGTGTTGATCGGGCATTCCAAACCTTATGAAAATGTGTGCTGGTTTGAAATCCCATTCATTTCAATGGGGCTTCTGACCGGTTTGAGCTTCGATTACAGCGCCACCTTTAGGCCGATCTGCACCAAATTTTTGTGGTATCATCAGGGCCCCATGGGTAACAATTGACCCAAATTTGGTGTCAATCGGAGCTGCGGTTCTGGAGATATAAAATGAATGTAAGTCAATGGGAAAAAAAATTCGTGTTTAATTTGCAATAGCAGCGCCACCTATGGGCATATTAGGGTCCCCTTTGGTGCCTGCCATCAGGGGACCATGCTGAACAATTCGGCACTGGATTCATGTCAATGGGACTTGTGGTTATAGAGGAACTAATTTTCTGGATTAAAGAGCGCCACCTAGGGGCCAGCTGCACAAATTTTGCACAGGCCCTCAGGGGCCCATCCCAACTGAGTGGTCCAAATTTGGTGTCGATCGGCCATTCCAAACCGAAGTTATGACCTTACTTCCTGTTAGTAGCATTTTTTGCAAACGTTTGTTAGTGTATAATTGCGACAGTTTTTTTCGGATTAAAATTTCCTCTGCAAACTTTGTAGAGCTCGGTCCAGAGATTATCCGTGCCAAGTTTCGTGGCGATCGGACTCGCGGCTTAGGAGGAGTACATTTGAAGTGGTTTTCAGTTTTCGCTGTAGCTCGAAAAAAGTGTAGGCGGAAATGGGCGTGGCCTATACCAGGAGATTCAGCTCGATCCCCCGAACGCGTGGATATAAGGTTTTTGATATACGCCTTTGTAGTCGAGAGGTCCAAGCCCAAACGCGTTGACCTTGCTTACAGCGCCCCCTAGCGGTAGAAGTGTGCGAATTTTTGCCCCTGAGTTACTCTTGGGGCTGAGAAGCTACCCATGAGTTTCGCGTCCCTAGCAGTTATGGGGTATGCTGCAGTATGAGTTTATGCACGGAAGAATAAAAAAATAATAATAACTAGAACTGCGAGCAGTTGTAAGCGGGGTCCAAGCCACCTGTCGCCAGTCGCCTCACCGCTGAGGTCGCTGAGTCGTCCGGCGCCCTGCCGGCGTCAGCGTGAGGTCCCCGGCGAGGTGTTGACGGGCAGCTCGAGCGGTAAGCGCTCCGTGTTTGAAAATGCCATTGAAATGAATGGGCTTAGCGACGGCGTTTGAGCTTCGATTACGGCCGCCTTTGGCGAATTGCACCAAGTCAGCTCAGCTGTCATCAGGGCACCTTGGTGAAGAACTGACCAAATTTGGTGTCAATGGGAGCTGCGGTAGTGGAGATATAAAATGCATGTAAGTGAATGGGATTTTTTTTGATATGTGATGAACAAGCGCCACCGTTTCGCCGATTGGCACCAAATTTGACACAGGCCTTCGGAAGTCCAGCCGCATAAGGTCACCAAGTTTAGTGCGGATCGGCCTTTCCAAGCTTGAGATATGTTATACTTCCTGTTTGTCGGCGTTTTCGCAAAGATTTGTTAGCTTGTAATTCGGCCGTTTTAGGTCGGATCAAAATTCCGTCTACAAACTTTCTTCGGCTCGGTCCAGAGATGGTCTGTGCAAAGTTTCAGTGTCGATCGGACTTTCGGCTTCGGAGGAGTTAATTAAAATAGGTTTTCCAGTTTTTGCGATTTACGCAAAATGAAATCGAATCATCGCACAGAAGCGTGTAATATACCATAGGAATCGACAGAATCCCCCAAACACGTAGACATAAGATTTATGAATGTGCGATGTAGTTGGCCGTAGTTATGAGGCAAAATGTGCTTTGGTTGAAATTCCCATTGAAATGAATGGGGCATTTGAGCTTAGATTACAGCGCCACCGTTAGGCCGAATTGCACCAAATTTTTGTGGTGTCATCAGGGCCCCATGGGTAACAACTGACCCAAATTTGGTGTCAATCGGACTTTCGGTTCTGGAGATATAAATTGCATGTAAGTCAATGGGAAAAATTTTTTCGTCTTTAAGCTGCAATAACAGCGCCACCTATGGGCACATTAGGGTCCCCTTTGGTGCCTGGCATCAGGGGACCATGCTGAACAATTCGGCACTAGATTCATGTCAATGTGAGTTGTGGTTATGGAGGAACAAATTTTCTGGATTAAAGAGCGCCACCTAGGGGCAAGTCGCACCAAATTTTGCAGAGGCCCTCAGGGGGGCGTCCCTAATGAGTGGTCCAAATTTGGTGTCGATCGGCCATTGTAATCCGAAGTTATGACCTCACTTCCTGTTAGTAGGGTTTTCGCAAACGTTTGTTAGCGTATAATTGCGACATTTTTGTGATATCAAAATTCCCTCTACAAACTTTGTAGAGCTCGGTCCAGAGATTATCTGTGCAAAGTTTCGTGTCGATCGGACTTGCGGCTTCGGAGGAGTTAATTAAAATAGGTTTTCAGTTTTAGCGACGTAGCTCGAAAAAAAGTTTAGGCGGAAATGGGCGTGGCCTATACCATGAGATTCAGCGTGATCCCCAGAACGCGTGGATATAAGGTTTTGATATACGCCTTCGTAGTCGGGAGATCCAAGCCCAAACGCGTTGACCTTGCGTATATAGCGCCCTAGCGGTAGAAGTGTGCGGATTTTTGCGCCTGAGGTACTCTTGGGGCTGTGAAGCTACGTTGAGAGTTGCGCGTTTCTAGGAGTTACAGCGACCGCTGCAGTATCGCGTTTATGCACGGAAGAAAAAAATAATAAATAGAACTAGAACTGCGAGCAGTTGTAAGCGGGTCCAAGCCACCTGTCGCCAGTCGCCCCAGCCCAGCTGAGGGCGGGCGATCGTCAAGCTCCGGGCGTCCAGCGTAAGGCCCCGAGTGAGGTCCGACGGGCGCTCGAACCGAGCTGAAATCGCGGCGTGTTTGAAAATGCCATTGAAATGAATGGGCTTAGCGACGGCGTTTGAGCTTCGATACGGGCCGCCTTGTGGCGAATTGCACGAAATCGCTCATCTGTCATCGGGGCCCCTTGGTGAAGAAGTGACCCAAATTTGGTGTCGATCGAGCTCGCGGTAGTGGAGATATAAAATGCATGTAAGTCAATGGGAGTTATTTGATTTATGATGAACAGCGCCACCGTTTGGCCAATTGGCACAAATTTGACACAGGCCTTCGAGAAGTCCAGCCGCATAAGGTCACCAAGTTCAGTCGCGGATCGGCCTTTCCAAGCCTGAGATATGTTATACTTCCTGTTTGTAGCGTTTTCATAAAGATTTGTTAGCCTGTAATTCAGCCGTTTTAGGTCGGATCAAAATTCCCTCTACAAACTTTGTTCTGCTCGGTCCATAGATGGTCTGTGCAAAGTTTCGTGTCGATCTGACTTGCGGCTTCGGAGGAGTTAATTAAAATAGGTTTTCCAGTTTTTGCGATTTACGCAAAATGAAAACGTCACCGCACAGAGGCGTGTAATATACCATAGGAATCGACAGAATCCCCAAACACGTAGACATAAGATTTATGAATGTGCGATGTAGTAGGCCGTAGTTATGAGGCAAAATGTGCTTTGGTTGAAATTCCCATTGAAATGAATGGGGCATTTGAGCTTATATTACAGCGCCACCGTTAGGCCGAATTGCACCAAATTTTTGTGGTGTCATCAGGGCCCCATGGGTAACGAGTGACCCAAATTTGGTGTCAATCGGACTTGTGGTTCTGGAGATATAAAATGAATGTAAGTCAATGGGAAATTTTTTTTCGTCTTTAAGCTGCAATAACAGCGCCACCTATGGGCACATTAGGGTCCCCGTGGGTGCCTGGCATCAGGGGACCATGCTGAACAATTCGGCACTAGATTCATGTCAATGTGACTTGTGGTTATGGAGGAACAAATTTTCTGGATTAAAGAGCGCCACCTAGGGGCGAGTCGCACCAAATTTTGCAGAGGCCCTCAAGGGGCGTCCCTAATGAGTGGTCCAAGTTTGGTGTCGATCGGCCATTCTAATCCGAAGTTATGACCTCACTTCCTGTTAGTAGCGTTTTCGCAAACGTTTGTTAGCGTATAATTGCGCCAATTTTTGTGATATCAAAATTCCCTCTACAAACTTTTAGAGCTCGGTCCAGAGATCATCCGTGCCAAGTTTCGTGTCGATCGGACTTGCGGCTTCGGAGGAGTTAATTAAAATAGGTTTTCAGTTTTTGCGATGTAGCTCGAAAAAAAGTTTAGGCGGAAATGGGCGTGGCCTATACCAGGAGATTCAGCTAGATCCCCGAACGCGTGGATATAAGGTTTTGATATATTCCTTCGTAGGCGGGAGATCCAAGCCCAAACGCGTTGACCTTGATTAGAGCGCCCCTAGCGGTAGAAGTGTGCGAATTTTGCGCCTGAGTTACTTGCAGGGGCTTGTACCTACCCTCTGAGTTACTGGCGTCCCTAGCATTTATGGGGTATGCTGCAGACTCGGAATTAGCGGCGGAAGAAAAAAAAAATAATAATAAAAATCTTAGCTGAAAACAATAGGGTTCCCAGCCACTTGTGGTACTGGGAACCGCTGTTACTTGCAAACGCGGGTTCCCTGCTCACTTCGGCTTGGACCCTAACTAGAACTGCGCGAGCAGTTGTAAGCGGGTCCAAGCCACCTGTCGCCAGTCGCCTCTTCGCCGTGAGGCGCTGAAGTCGTCCGGCCCGCCATGATTAATTGTGCCATAGTAACGGGCCCCAGAGCCAAGACGGGCCTGTGGAGCAGAAAAGACCATATTTGTAAATGAAAGTGGCTTGCGGTTATGGAGATCTGAAATGAATGTACGTCAATGGGAATTTTTTTGGGTAGCGCCAACTAGCGCTGAAATGAACCAAATTTCGCGAGAGGCCTTCTAGGGGCAGGGCAGATAAGGTCCTCAAGTTTTGTGTTGATCGGCCTTTCCAAGCCAGAGTTATGTTATACTTTGTGTTTTAAGCGTTCTCGCAAATATTTGTTAGCCTGTAATTCGGCCTTTTTTTGTCGAATCAAAATTCCCTCTACAAACTTTCTTCGGCTTGGTCCAGAGATGCTCTGTGCAAAGTTTCGTGTCGATCGGACTTGCGGCTTCGGAGGAGTTAATTAAAATAGGTTTTCCATATATTGCAATATCGCAAAATGAAATTGTAATCGCACAGAGGCGTGTCCTATGCCATCGGAATCGGCTGAATCCCCCAAACATGTAGACATAAGATTTATGAATGTGCGATGTAGTAGGCCGTAGTTATGAGGCAAAATGTGCTGTGGTTGAAATTCCCATTGAAATGAATGGGGCATTTGAGCTTCGATTCTAGCGCCACCGTTTGGCCGAACTGCACGAAATTTTTATGGTGTCATCAGGGGCCCATGGCTAACAATTGACCCAAATTTGGTGTCAATCGGATTTGTGGTTATGGAGATATAAATTGCATGTAAGTCAATGGGATAATTATTTTCAACTTTAATGTGCAATTGCAGCGCCACCTATGGGCACATTAGGGTCCCCTTTGGTGCCTGGCATCAGGGGACCATGCTGAACAATTCGGCACTGGTTTCATGTTAATGTGAGTTGTGGTTATGGAGGAACAAATTTTCTGGATTAAAGAGCGCCACCTAGGGGCCAGCTGCACCACATTTTGCAGAGGCCCTCAGGGGCCCAGCCCAACTGAGTGGTCCAAGTTTGGTGTTGATCGGCCATTCCAAACCGAAGTTATGACCTTACTTCCTGTTAGTAGCGTTTTTCGCAAACGTTTGTTAGCATATAATTGGGACATTTTTTGTCGTATCAAAATTCCCTCTACAAACTTTGTAGAGCTCGGTCCATAGATTATCCGTGCCAAGTTTCGTGCCGATCGGACTTGCGGCTTCGGAGGAGTTGATTAAAATAGGTTTTTCAGTTTTCGCGACGTAGCTCGAAAAAAGTTTAGGCGGAAATGGGCGTGGCCTATACCAGGAGATTCAGCTGGATCCCCCGAACGCGTGGATATAAGGTTTTTGATATATTCCTTCGTAGTCGAGAGGTCCAAGCCCAAACGCGTTGACCTTGCGTATAGCGCCCCCCTAGCAGTAGAAGTGTGCGAATTTTTGCGCCTGAGGTACTCTTGGGGCTGTGAAGCTACGTTGAGAGTTGCGCGTTTCTAGGAGTTACAGCGACCGCTGCAGTATGCGTTTTATGCACGGAAGAAAAAAATAATAAATAGAACTAGAACTGCGCGAGCAGTTGTAAGCGGGTCCAAGCCACCTGTCGCCAGTCAGCCCTTCGCCGCTGAGAGCGCGAAGTCGTCCGGCGCCCGCCCGATGTCCCGCGTGAGGTCCCCGCGTGAGGTCTGGAAAGGCCGCTCTGAACCGAGGCGAAATGCGGCGTGTTTGAAAATGCCATTGAAATGAATGGGCTTAGCGACGGCGTTTGAGCTTCCATTACGGCGCCGCCTTTTGGCCGAATTGCACCAAATCGCTCAGCTGTCATCGGGGCCCCTTGGTGAAGAACTGACCCAAATTTGGTGTAAATCGGAGCTGCGGTAGTGGAGATATAAAATGCATGTAAGTGAATGGAAGTTTTTTGATATACGATGAACAGCGCCACCGTTGGGCCGATTGGCACCAAATTTGACACAGGCCTTCGGGAGGTCATGTCGGATAAGGTCTCCAAGTTTGGTGTTGATCGGCCATTCCAAACCTTGTGAAAATCTGTGCTGGTTTGAAATCCCATTCATTTCAATGGGGCTTCTGACAGCATTTGAGCTCCGATTGTAGCGCCACCTTTAGGCCGAAGTGCACCAAATTTTTGTGGTATCATCAGGGCCCTATGGGGAACAATTGACCCAAATTTGGTGTCAATCGGATTTGGTGGTTATGGAGATATAAATTGCATGTAAGTCAATGGGATAATTTTTTTCAACTTTAATCTGCAATAGCAGCGCCACCTATGGGCACATTTGGGTCCCCTTTGGTGCCTGGCATCAGGGGACCATGCTGAACAATTCAGCACTGGATTCATGTCAATGTGACTTGTGGTTATAGAGGAACTAATTTTCTGGATTAAAGAGCGCCACCTAGGGGCCAGCTGCACCAAATTTTGCACAGGCCCTCAGGGGCCCATCCCAACTTAGTGGTCCAAGTTTGGTGTCGATCGGCCATTCCAAACTGAAGTTATGACCTCACTTCCTGTTAGTAGCGTTTTTCGCAAATATATATTAGCCTATAATTGCGGCACTTTTTGTCGGATCAAAATTTCTTACGTAAAATTTGTAGAGCTCGGTCCAGAGATTATCCGTGGCAAGTTGCGTGGCGATCGGACTTGCGGTTTCGGAGGAGATGATTTCGGGCGGTGCTTCAGTTTTCGCGATGTAGCTCGAAAAAAGTTTGGGCGGAAATGGGCGTGGCCTATACCAGGAGATTCAGCTCGATCCCCCGAACGCGTGGATATAAGGTTTTTGATATACGCCCTCGTAGTCGAGAGGTCCAAGCCAAAACGCGTTGACCTTAGCGTATAGCGCCCCCTAGCTGTAGAAGTGTGCGAATTTTTGTGCCTGAGTTACTCTTGGGGCTGTGAAGCTACATTGAGAGTTGCGCGTTTCTAGGACTTACAGCGACCGCTGCAGTATGCGTTTTATGCACGGAAGAAAAAAAATAATAATAACTAGAACTGCGAGCAGTTGTAAGCGGGTCCAAGCCACCTGTCGCCAGTCGTCCCCTTAGCCCATGAGGTAGCTGAAGTCGTCCCCTAGCCCAGCGTGCGCGAGATCCCGGCGAAGTCTCGACGGGCGCTCGAACCGAAAGCAAGCGGCGTGTTTGAAAATGCCATTGAAAGGAATGGGTTTAGCGACGGCGTTTGAGTTTCGATTACGGCGCCGCCTTTGGCGAATCGCACCAAATGGCTCAGCTGTGATCGGGGCCCTCGGTGAAGAAGTGACCCAAATTTGGTGTCGATCGAGCTGCAGTAGTGGAGATGTAAAATGCATGTAAGTGAATGGTTTTCAATATATGATGAACAGCGCCACAGTTTGGCCGATTAGCACCAAATTTGACACAGGCCTTCAGGAAGTCCAGGCGCATAAGGTCCCCAAGTTTGGTGTTGATCGGCCTTTCAAGCCTGAGATATGTTATACTTTGTGTTTGTAAGCGTTTTGACAAAGATTTGTAAGCTTGTAATTCGGTCGTTTTTGTCGGATCAAAATTCCCTCTACAAACTTTCTTCGGCTCGGTCCAGAGATGGTCTGTGCAAAGTTTCGTGTCGATCGGACTTGCGGCTCGGAGGAGTTAATTAAAATAGGTTTTCCAGTTTTTGCGATTTAGCGAAATTAAAACGTCATCGCACAGAGGCGTGTCCTATACCATCGAAATCGGCAGTATCCACCAAACACGTAGACATAAGATTTAAGAATGTGCGATGTAGTAGGCCGTAGTTATGAGAGAAAATGTGGTTTGGTTTAAAATCCCATTGAAATGAATGGGGCATTTGAGCTTCGATTACAGCGCCACCTTTTGTCCGAACTGCACCAAATTTTTGTGGTGTCATCAGGGGCCCATGGGGAAGTATTGACCCAAAATTGGTTTGATTCGGACTTGTGGTTCTGGAGATATAAAATGAATGTAAAGTCAATGGGATTTTTTTGGGGTAGCGCCAACTAGCGGCGAATTGCATGAAATTTTGCACAGGCCTTCAGGGGGGTCTCCTATATAAGGTACTCAAGTTTGGTGTTGATCGGCCACTCCTAACATGAGATCTGACATCACTTCCTTTTATTAGCGTTTTTCGCAAATGTTTGTTATCGTATAATTGCGAAATTTTAAGTCGTATCAAAATTCCCTCTACAAACTTTGTAGAGCTCGGTCCAGAGATTATCCGTGCCAAGTTTCGTGTCGATCGGACTTGCGGCTTCGGAGGAGTTAATTAAAATAGGTTTTCCATATATTGCAATATCGCAAAATGAAATTGTAATCGCACAGAGGCGTGTCCTATGCCATCGGAATCGGCTGAATCCCCCAAACATGTAGACATAAGATTTATGAATGTGCGATGTAGTAGGCCGTAGTTATGAGGCAAAATGTGCTGTGGTTGAAATTCCCATTGAAATGAATGGGGCATTTGAGCTTCGATTCTAGCGCCACCGTTTGGCCGAACTGCACGAAATTTTTATGGTGTCATCAGGGGCCCATGGCTAACAATTGACCCAAATTTGGTGTCAATCGGATTTGTGGTTATGGAGATATAAATTGCATGTAAGTCAATGGGAGTTTTTTTAAGATATGATGAAGAGCGCCACCGTTTGGCCGATTTGACACCAAATTTGACACAGGCCTTCGGGAAGTCCAGCCGCATAACGTCCCCAAGTTTGGTGTTGATCGGCCATTCCAAACCTTGTGAAAAAGTGTGGTGGTTTGAAATCCCATTCATTTCAATGGGGCTTCTGACCGGATTTGAGGTTCGATTACAGCGCCGCCTTTTGGCCGAACTGCACCAAATTGTTATGGTATCATCAGGGCACCATGGGGAACAAATGACCCAAATTTGGTGTCAATCGGACCGGCGGTTCTGGAGATATAAAATGCATGTATGTGAATGGGAGTTTTTTGATATATGATGAAGAGCGCCACCGTTTGGCCGATTGACACCAAATTTTACACAGGCCTTCGGAAGTCCAGCCGGATAAGGTCCTCAAGTTTGGTGTTGATCGGGCATTCCAAACCTTATGAAAATGTGTGCTGGTTTGAAATCCCATTCATTTCAATGGGGCTTCTGACCGGATTTGAGCTTCGATTACAGCGCCACCTTTAGGCCGATCTGCACCAAATTTTTGTGGTATCATCAGGGCCCCATGGGTAACAATTGACCCAAATTTGGTGTCAATCGGAGCTGCGGTTCTGGAGATATAAAATGAATGTAAGTCAATGGGAAAAAAAATTTTGTCTTTAAGCTGCAATAACAGCGCCACCTATGGGCACATTAGGGTCCCCTTTGGTGCCTGGCATCAGGGGACCATGCTGAACAATTGGGCACTGGATTCATGTCAATGTGACGTGTGGTTATAGAGGAACTAATTTTCTGGATTAAAGAGCGCCACCTAGGGGCGAGTGGCACCACATTTTGCAGAGGCCCTGAAGGGGGCGTCCCAAATGAATGGTACAAATTTGGTGTCGATCGGCCATTCCAATCCTAAGTTATGACCTCACTTCCTGTTTGTAGCGTTTTTCGCAAACGTTTGTTAGCGTATAATTGCGCCATTTTTTGTCGGATCAAAATTTCCTCTACAAACTTTGTAGAGCTCGGTCCAGAGATTATCCGTGCCAAGTTTCGTGTCGATCGGACTTGCGGCTTCGGAGGAGTTAATTAAAATAGGTTTTTTAGTTTTTGTGATATCGCAAAATGAAATCGTCATCGCACAGAGGCGTGTCCTATACCGTCGGAATCGTCAGAATCCCCCCAAACACGTAGACATAAGATTTAGGAATGTGAGATGTAGTTTGCCGTAGTTATGAGGCTAAATGTGCTTTGGTTGAAATTCCCATTGAAATGAATGGGGCATTTGCGCTTAGATTACAGCGCCACCTTTAGGCCGAAGTTTACCAAATTTCTGTGGTGTCATCAGGGCCCCATCAGAAACAATTGACCCAAATTTGGTTAGAATCAGACTTGTGGTTATGGAGATATGAGATGAATGTAAGTCAATGGGATTTTTTTTGGGTAGCGCCAACTAGCGGCGAAATGAACCAAATTTTGCAGAGGCCTTCTAAGGGGCAGGGCAGATAAGGTCCTCAAGTTTTGTGTTGATCGGCCTTTCCAAGCCAGAGTTATGTTATACTTTGTGTTTTTAGCGTTTTCGCAAATATTTGTTAGCCTGTAATTCGGCCTTTTTTTGTCGAATCAAAATTCCCTCTACAAACTTTCTTCAGCTTGGTCCAGAGATGGTCTGTGCAAAGTTTCGTGTCGATCGGACTTGCGGCTTCGGAGGAGTTAATTAAAATAGGTTTTTTAGTTTTTGTGATATCGCAAAATGAAATCGTCATCGCACAGAGGCGTGTCCTATACCGTCGGAATCGTCAGAATCCCCCAAACACGTAGACATAAGATTTAGGAATGTGAGATGTAGTTTGCCGTAGTTATGAGGCTAAATGTGCTTTGGTTGAAATTCCCATTGAAATGAATGGGGCATTTGCGCTTAGATAACAGCGCCACCGTTAGGCCGAACTGCACCAAATTTTTGTGGTGTCATCAGGGGCCCATGGGTAACAATTGACCCAAATTTGGTGTCAATCAGATTTGTGGTTATGGAGATATAAATTGCATGTAAGTCAATGGGATTTTTGAAAACATTTTTAATTTGTAACAACAGCGCCACCTATGGGCACATTAGGTTCCCCTTTGGTGCCTGGCATCAGGGGACCATGCTGAACAATTTGGCACTGGTTTCATGTCAATGTGACTTGTGGTTATAGAGGAACAAATTTTCTGGATTAAAGAGCGCCACCTAGGGGCGAGTTGCACCAAATTTTGCACAGGCCCTCAGGGGCCCATCACAACTTAGTGGTCCAAGTTTGGTGTCGATCGGCCATTTTAAACCGAAGTTATGACCTCACTTCCTGTTAGCAGCGTTTTTTGCAAACGTTTGCTAGTGTATAATTGCGACATTTTTTGTGATATCAAAATTCCCTCTACAAACTTTGTAGAGCTCGGTCCAGAGATTATCCGTGCCAAGTTTCGTGGCGATCGGACTTGCGGCTTCGGAGGAGTTAATTAAAATAGGTTTTTCAGTTTTCGCGATGTAGCTCGAAAAAAGTTTAGGCGGAAATGGGCGTGGCCTATACCAGGAGATTCAGCTGGATCCCCCGAACGCGTGGATATAAGGTTTTTGATATACGCCCTCATAGTCGAGAGATCCAAGCCCAAACGCGTTGACCTTGCGTATAGCGCCCCCTAGCGGTAGAAGTGTGCGAATTTTTGCGCCTGAGGTACTTGCAGGGGCTTGTACCTACCCTGTGAGTTTCGCGTCCCTAGCATTTACAGGGTATGCTGCAGTAGTGGAATTAGCGGCGGAACTGCGAGCAGTTGTAAACGGGGTCCAAGCCACCTGTCGCCAGTCGCCCCTTACGCCGAGGGCGCTGAAGTCGTCCCGGGCCCGCCATGATTAATTGTGCCATAATCACGGGCCCCAGAGCCAAGACGGGGCCTGTGGAGCAGAAAAGACCATAGTTGTAAATGAAAGTGGCTTGCGGTTATGGATATCTGAAATGAATGCAAGTCAATGGGAATTTTTTTGGGTAGCGCCAACTAGTGGCTAACTGCACCAAATTTTACACAGCCCTTCTAGGGGGCAGGGGAGATAAGGTCGTCAAGTTGTGTGTTGATCGGCCTTTCTAAGCCAGAGTTATGTTAAACTTAGTGTTTTTAGCGTTTTCGCAAAAGTTTGTTAGCCTGTAATTCGGCCTTTTTTTGTCGGATCAAAATTCCCTCTACAAACTTTCTTCGGCTCGGTCCAGAGATGGTCTGTGCAAAGTTTCGTGTCGATCGGACTTGCGGCTTCGGAGGAGTTAATTAAAATAGGTTTTCCATATATTGCAATATCGCAAAATGAAATTGTAATCGCACAGAGGCGTGTCCTATGCCATCGGAATCGGCTGAATCCCCCAAACATGTAGACATAAGATTTATGAATGTGCGATGTAGTAGGCCGTAGTTATGAGGCAAAATGTGCTGTGGTTGAAATTCCCATTGAAATGAATGGGGCATTTGAGCTTCGATTCTAGCGCCACCGTTTGGCCGAACTGCACGAAATTTTTATGGTGTCATCAGGGGCCCATGGCTAACAATTGACCCAAATTTGGTGTCAATCGGATTTGTGGTTATGGAGATATAAATTGCATGTAAGTCAATGGGATAATTATTTTCAACTTTAATGTGCAATTGCAGCGCCACCTATGGGCACATTAGGGTCCCCTTTGGTGCCTGGCATCAAGGGACCAAGCCGAACCATTCGGCACTGGTTTCATGTCACTGTGACTTGTGGTTATAGAGGAACAAATTTTCTGGATTAAAGAGCGCCACCTAGGGGCCAGCTGCACCACATTTTGCAGAGGCCCTCAGGGGCCCAGCCCAACTGAGTGGTCCAAGTTTGGTGTTGATCGGCCATTCCAAACCGAAGTTATGACCTTACTTCCTGTTAGTAGCGTTTTTCGCAAACGTTTGTTAGCATATAATTGGGACATTTTTTGTCGTATCAAAATTCCCTCTACAAACTTTGTAGAGCTCGGTCCATAGATTATCCGTGCCAAGTTTCGTGCCGATCGGACTTGCGGCTTCGGAGGAGTTGATTAAAATAGGTTTTTCAGTTTTCGCGACGTAGCTCGAAAAAAGTTTAGGCGGAAATGGGCGTGGCCTATACCAGGAGATTCAGCTCGATCCCCCGAACGCGTGGATATAAGGTTTTTGATATGTGCCATTGTATGTGGTAGTGAGAGCGATTTGAATATGTGAAATTTTGGACCTTGCTTGTAGCGCCCCCTAGTGGTAGAAGTGTGCAAATTTTTTCGTGGGCCGTCGTCTCATGGGCCTGAACCTACCCTGCGAGTTTCGCGTCCCTGGCAGTTACGGTCCGGGCTGCAGTAGTGGAATTAGGCGAAAACGTCCGGAAGAATAAAAAGGAAGAATAATAAAAATCCTAACGAACACAATAGGGTTCCATGCCACTGTGGTATGGCACCCGCGATGCCTGTCAATCGGGGTTCCATGCCCGCCGGGCTTGGACCCCTAATAAAAGCGAAGCGAAAACAATAGGGTTCCAATGCCACCGTGGTATGGGAACGCTGATGCCTGCAATCGCGGGTTCCATGCCCACTTCGGGCTTGGACCCCTAATAAAAACCCTAACGATTCCAATAGGGTTCCCAGCCACTTCGTGGTATGGGAACCGCGATGCCTTGCAATCGCGGGTTCCATGCCCACTTCGGGCTTGGACCCCTAATAAAAATCCAAGCGAAAACAATAGGGTTCCAATGCCACTTAGTGGTATGGGAACCGCGATACCTGCAATCGCGGGTTCCATGCCACCGGACTTGGACCCTAATAACTAGAACTCGCGAGCAGTTGTAAGCGGGGTCCAAGCCACCTGTCGCCAGTCAGCCCCAGCCCAGCGAGATGCGAGTCGTCCAGGCCCGCCGGCGTCCAGCGTAATGTCCCCGGCGAGGTCTCGGCGGGCAGCTCGGCGGTGAAATCGCGGCGTGTTTGAAAATGCCATTGAAGCGAATGGGCTTAGCGACGGCGTTTGAGCTTCGATTACGGCGCCGCCTTTGGCGAATCGCACTAAATCGCTCAGCTGTCATCGGGGCCCCTCGGTGAAGAAGTGACCCAAATTTGGTGTCGATCGGAGCTGCGGTACTGGAGATATAAAATGCATGTAAGTGAATGTGATTTTTTTCTATATATGATGAACAGCGCCACCGCTTGGCCGATTGGCACCAAATTTGACACAGGCCTTCGGGTAGTGCAGCCGCATAAGGTCACCAAGTTTGGTGTTGATCGGCCTTTCTAAGCCTGACATATGTTATACTTCCTGTTTGTAGCATTTTCGCAAAGATTTGTTAGCCTGTATATCGGCCGTTTTTTGTCGGATCAAAATTCCCTCTACAAACTTTCTCGGGCTCGGTCCAGAGATGGTCTGTGCAAAGTTTCGTGACGATCGGACTTGCGGCTTCGGAGGAGTTAATTAAAATAGGTTTTCGAGTTTTTGCGATTTAGCGAAATGAAAACGTAATCGCACAGAGGCGTGTCCTATACCATAGGAATTGAAAGAATGCCCCAAACACGTAGACATAAGATTTATGAATGTGCGATGTAGTAGGCCGTAGTTATGAGGGAAAATGTGCTTTGGTTGAAAATCCCATTGAAATGAATGGGGCATTTGAGCTTCGATTACAGCGCCACCGTTAGGCCGAACTGCACCAAATTTTTGTGGTGTCATCAGGGGCCCATGGGGAAGTATTGACCCAAAATTGGTTTGATTCGGACTTGTGGTTCTGGAGATATAAAATGAATGTAAAGTCAATGGGATTTTTTTGGGGTAGCGCCAACTAGCGGCGAATTGCATGAAATTTTGCACAGGCCTTCAGGGGGGTCTCCTATATAAGGTACTCAAGTTTGGTGTTGATCGGCCACTCCTAACATGAGATCTGACATCACTTCCTTTTATTAGCGTTTTTCGCAAATGTTTGTTATCGTATAATTGCGAAATTTTAAGTCGTATCAAAATTCCCTCTACAAACTTTGTAGAGCTCGGTCCAGAGATTATCCGTGCCAAGTTTCGCGTCGATCGGACTTGCGGCTTCGGAGGAGTTAATTAAAATAGGTTTTTCAGTTTTCGCGATGTAGCTCGAAAAAAGTTTAGACGGAAATGGGCGTGGCTTATACCACGAGATTCAGCTTGATCCCCCGAACGCGTGGATATAAGGTTTTTGAATATGCGACTTCGTATGTGGGAGTTACAGGGCGTTAAACTTAAAAATGCTGTAGTAGCGCCCCCTAGTGGTAGAAGTGTGCGAATTTTTGCGCCTGAGTTACTCTTGGGCCTGTGAAGCTACCCTGCGAGTTTCGCGTCCCTAGCATTTACGGGGTATGCTGCAGTATGAGTTTTATGCACGGAAGAAAAAAAAAAATAACTAGAACTGCAAGCAGTTGTAGCGGGTCCAAGCCCCTGGCGAAACTTCGCCCCAGCCCAGCTGAGGCGGCGAGTCGATCCGAGCCCGCACCCGTGCCAGCATAATGTCCCGAGTTAGGTCTCGGCGGGCCTTTCAAACAGAAGCGAAGCGTCCTGCGTTTGAAAATGCCATCGGAGCGAATGGGATTTATCGATACATTTCAGCATCGATTACAGCGCCATCTTTGGGCCGATTTGCACCAAATTTGTCAGGTGTCATAAGGGACACAGTGGGAACATTTGACCCAAATTTGATATGAATCGGACTTGTGGTTACGTAGATACAAAATGCATGTAAGTGGATGGCAGTGTTTTTTGATAATTTATTAGCAGAGTCACCTTTTAGCCTACTGACACCAAATTTCCCACAGCAGTTCCAGAAGTCATGCCGCATAAGATCCTCAAGTTTGGTGTTGATCGGCCATTCCTAACATAGGCAAATTGTGGCATGGTTTTAGAACCCATTCATTTCAATGGGACTTTTTCGGCGTTCCAGCTTCCATTATAGCGCCACCTTTAGGCTGAATTTAACCAAATTTATCAGGTATCATCATGGGCCCATGGGGAAGATATGACCCAAATTTGGTGTCAATCGGACCTGCGGTTCTGGAGATATAAAATGAATGTAAGTGAATGGGGGTGTTTTTTCAACAATTATTAATATATTCACCTTTTAGCCGATTGACACCAAATTTCACACAGCAGTTCCAGAAGTCATGCCGCATAAGATCCTGAAGTTTGGTGTTGATCGGCTATTCCTAACCTAGGCAAATTGTGGCATGGTTTGAAATCCCATTCATTTCAATGGGACATTTTTGGCATTCCAGCTTCCATTACAGCGCCGCCTTTTGGCCGAATTGTACAAAACTTGTCAGGTGTCATCAGGGCCCCATGGGGAAGAATTGACCCAAATTTGGTGTCAATCGGACCTACGGTTCTGGAGATATAAAATGAATGTAAGTCAATGGGATTTTTTTTTTCGTGTTTAATCGCCAATAACAGCGCCACCTATGGGCACATTAGGATGCACTTTGGTGCATAAGGTCAGGGGACCATGCTGAACAATTTGGCACAAAGTTCACGTCAATGCGACTTGCGGTTATACCAGAACTAATTTTTTGCGTTAAACAGCGCCACCTAGAGGCTAGTTGCACGAAATTTTGCACAGGCCCTCAGGGGGACGTCCCACAAAAGTGCTCCGAGTTTGGTGTCGATCGGCCATTCCAAACCAAAGATATGACATCAATTAGCATTAGTAGCGTTTTCGTGAATATTCGTTAGCTTATAGCCGGAAGAGTTTTTGCGTATCGATCTGGGGAGCACAAGCCAGTATGATGTGTGTCCAGAGATGATCCGTGCCAAATTTGGTGTCGATTGGACTTGCGGTTTCGGAGGAGTTAATTCTGAGCGGCTAGTCAGTTTTCGCGATGTAGCTCGAAAAAAGTTTAGGCGGAAATGGGCGTGGCCTATACCACGTGATTCAGCAGGATCCCCCGAACGCGTGGATATAAAGTTTTTCCATATCCGCCTTCGTGGACGGGAGTTCCAAGCCCAAACGCGTTGACCTTGCTTATAGCGCCCCCTAGCAGTAGAAGTGTGCGAGTTTTCGGGCCTGAGTTACGTGCACTGAATGTGACCTACACCGCGAAATTTGCGTTTCTCGCAATTACGGGGTATGCTGCAGTAGTGGAACTAGGCACGGAAGAATAAAAATAATAATAACTAGAACTGCAAGCAGTTGTAAGCGGGGTCCAAGCCCCTGGCGAAACTCGCCCCAGCCCGCTGAGGCGCTGAGTCGTCCAGGCCCGCACCGATGCCGCATAAGGTCCCCAAGTCAGGTCTCGGCGGGCCGTTCCAAACAGAGGCAAAATGTCTGCGTTTGAAAATGCCATTGGAATGAATGGGATTTAGCGATAAATTTCAGCATCGATTACAGCGCCATCTTTAGGCTGATTTGCACCAAATTTGTCAGGTGTCATCAGGGACGCTAGTGGGAACATTTGACCCAAATTTGGTATGAATCGGACTTGTGGTTCGCGGAGATATAAAATGCATGTAAGTGAATGGCAGTGTTTTTTCATAAATTATTTATATAGTCACCTGTTGGCCGATTGACACCAAATTTCACACAGCAATTCCAGAAGTCATGCCGCATAAGATCCTCAAGTTTGGTGTTGATCGGCCATTCCTAACATAGGCAAATTGTGGCATGGTTTTAGAACCCATTCATTTCAATGGGAGTTTTTCGGCGTTCCAGCTTCCATTATAGCGCCACCTTTAGGCTGAATTTCACCAAATTTATCAGGTATCATCATGGGCCCATGGGGAAGATTTGACCCAAATTTGGTGTCAATCGGACCTGCGGTTCTGGAGATATAAAATGAATGTAAGTGAATGGGGTGTTTTTCAACAATTATTAATAGAGTCACCTTTTAGCCGATTGACACCAAATTTCACACAGCAGTTCCAGAAGTCATGCCGCATAACATACTCAAGTTTGGTGTTGATCGGCCATTCCTAACCTAGGCAAATTGTTGCATGGTTTGAAATCCCATTCATTTCAATGGGACATTTTTGGCATTCCTGCTTCCATTATAGCGCCACCTTTTGGCCAAATATCACCAAATTTGTCAGGTATCATCAGGGCCCCATGGGGAAGATTTAACCCGAATTTGGTGTCAATTGGACCTGCGGTTCTGGAGATATAAAATGAATGTAAGTCAATGGGATTATTTTTTTCGTGTTTAATCCCCAATAACAGCGCCACCTATGGGCACATTAGGATGCACTTTGGTACATGAGGTCAGGGGACCATCTTGAACAATTTGGCACAAAGTTCACGTCAATGCAACTTGCGGTTATACCAGAACTAATTTCTTGCGTTAAACAGCGCCACCTAGAGGCTAGTTGCACCAAATTTTGCACAGGCCCTCAGGGGGGCATCGCACATAAGTGGCCCGAGTTTGGTGTCGATCGGCCATTCCAAAGCGAAGATATGACATCAGTTAGCATTAGTAGCGTTTTGCGTGAATATTCGTTAGCTTATAGCCGGAAGAGTTTTTTGCGTATCGATCTGGGGAGCACAAGCCAGTATGATGTGTGTCCAGAGATGATCCATGCCAAATTTGGTGTCGATTGGACTTGCGGTTTCGGAGGAGTTAATTCTGAGCGGCTAGTCAGTTTTCGCGATTTTGCGCAAAAACTATATAGGCGGAAATGGGCGTGGCCTATACCATGAGATGCAGCATGATCCCCCGAACGCGTGGATATAAAGTTTTTCCATATCCGCCTTCGTAGACGGGAGTTCCAAGCCTAAACGCGTTGACCTTGCTTATAGCGCCCCCTAGCAGTAGAAGTGTGCGAGTTTTCGGGCCTGAGTTACGTGCACTGAATGTGACCTACACCGCGAATTTCGCGTTTCTCGCAATTACGGGGTATGCTGCAGTAGTGGAACTAGGCACGGAAGAATAAGAATAATAATAATAATAATAATAAAAATCCTAACGAAAACAATAGGGTTCCATGCCACCGTGGTATGGCACCGCGATGACTACTGTCAGCGGGTTCCATGCCCACCGGGCTTGGACCCCTAACTAGAACTGCAAGCAGTTGTAGCGGGGTCCAAGCCCCTGGCTAACTTCAGCCCCAGCCCAGCGAGGCGCTGAGTAGTCCGATTGACACCAAAATTCACACAGCAGTTCCAGAAGTCATGCCGCATAAGATCCTGAAGTTTAGTGCTGGTCAGCCATTCCTAACCTAGGCAAATTGTGGTATGGTTTGAAATCCCATTCATTTTAATGGACTTTTACGTGGCATTTGAGCTTCAATTATAGCGCCACCGTTTGGCGAATTGTACCAAATTTTTCAGGTATCATCAGGGACCCATAGGTAACAACTGACCCAAATCTGGTGTCAATCGGACCTGCGGTTCGGAGATATAGAATGAATGTAAGTCAATGGGAGTGTTTACGGCATTCCAGCTTCCATTATAGCGCCACCGTTTGGCGAATCGTACCAAATTTTTCAGGTATCATCAGGTACCCATAGGGAAGATTTGACCCAAGTTTGGTGTCAATCGGACCTGCGGTTTCGGAGATATAAAATGAATGGGAGTGAATGGGAGTGTTTTTCATAAATTATTTATATAGTCACCTTTTAGCCGATTGACACCAAATTTCACACAGCAGTTTCAGAAGTCATGTCGCATAAGATCCTGAAGTTTGGTGTTGATCGGCCATTCCTAACCTAGGCAAATTGTGGCATGGTTTGAAATCCCATTCATTTCAATGGGACATTTTGGCATTCCAGCTTCCATTACAGCGCCGACTTTTGGCCGAATTGTACAAAACTTGTCAGGTGTCATCGGGGGCCCAGGGGGAACAATTGACGCGAATTTGGTGTCAATCGGACCTGCGGTTCCGGAGATATAAAATGAATGTAAGTCAATGGGATTTTTTTTTTTCGTGTTTAATCGGCAATAACAGCGCCACCTATAGGCACATTAGGATGCACTTTAATGTCTGAGGTCAGGGGACCATGCTGAACAATTTGGCACAAAGTTCTCGTCAATGCGACTTGTGGTTATACCAGAACTAATTTTTCAAGTTAAACAGCGCCACCTAGGGGCTATTTGCACCAAATTTTGCACAGGCCTTCGGGGGGGCGTCCCACATAAGTCCTCCGAGTTTGGTGTCGATCGGCCATTCCAAACCGAAGATATGACATCAGTTAGCATTAGTAGCGTTTTGCGTGAATATTCGTTAGCTTATAGCCGGAAGAGTTTTTCGCGTATCGATCTGGGGAGCACAAGCCAGTATGATGTGTGTCCAGAGATGGCCTGTGCCAAATTTGGTGTCGATCGGACTTGCGGTTTCGGAGGAGTTAATTCTGAGCGGCTAGTCAGTTTTCGCGATTTTGCGCGAAAAAAGTTTAGGCGGAAATGGGCGTGGCCTATACCATGAGATGCAGCATGATCCCCCGAACGCGTGGATATAAGGTTTTCCATATCCGCTTCGTGAGACGGGAGTTCAAGCCCAAACGCGTTGACCTTGCTTATAGCGCCCCTAGCGGTAGAAGTGTGCGTGTTTTCGGGCCTGAGTTACGTGCACTGAATGTGACCTACCCTATGAGTTTAGCGTCCCTAGCAGTTCACGGGGTATGCTGCAGTAGTGGAATCGCATACGGAAGAAAAAAAATAATAATAACTAGAACTGCGAGCAGTTGTAAAGCGGGTCCAAGCCACCTGTCGCCAGTCAGCCCTTACGCCTGCGAGGCGCTAGTCGATCCGGCCCGCCATGATTAATTGTGCCATAATCCACGGGCCCCACAGCCAAGACGGGGCCTGTGGAGCAGAAAAGACCATAGTTGTAAATGAAAGTGGCTAGTGGTTATGGAGATCTGAAATGAATGTAAGTCAATGGGATTTTTTTGGGGTAGCGCCAACTAGCGGCTAACTGCACCAAATTTTACACAGCCCTTCTAGGGGGCAGGGCAGATAAGGTCTTGAAGTTGTGTGTTGATCGGCCTTTCCAAGCCAGAGTTATGTTAAACTTCGTGTTTGTAGCGTTTTGGCAAAGATTTGTTAGCCTGTAATTCGGCCGTTTTTTGTCGGATCAAAATTCCCTCTACAAACTTTCTTCGGCTCGGTCCAGAGATGGTCTGTGCAAAGTTTCGTGTCGATCGGACTTGCGGCTTCGGAGGAGATGATTAAAATAGGTTTTCCAGTTTTTGCAATTTCGCAAAATGAAATATTCATCGCACAGAGGCGTGTCATATACCATCGGAATCAACAGAATCCCCCAAACACGTAGACATAAGATTTATGAATGTGCGATGTAGTTTGCCTTAGTTATGAGGCAAAATGTGCTTTGGTTGAAATTCCCATTGAAATGAATGGGGCATTTGATCTTAGATTACAGCGCCACCGTTAGGCCGAACTGCACCAAATTTTTGTGGTGTCATCAGAGCCCCATGGGGAACAATTTGCCCAAATTTGGTGTCCATCGGACCAGCGGTTCTGGAGATATAAAATGCATGTAAGTCAATGGGAGTTTTTTTCAGATATGATGAAGAGCGCCACCGTTTGGCCGATTGACACTAAATTTGACACAGGCCTTCGGGAAGTCGAGCCGCATAAGGTCCCCAAGTTTGGTGTTGATCGGCCATTCCAAACCTTGTGAAAAAGTGTGGTGGTTTGAAATCCCATTCATTTCAATGGGGCTTCTGACAGCATTTCAGCTTCGATTACAGCGCCACCTTTAGGCCGATCTGCATCAAATTTCTGTGGTATCATCAGGGCCCCATGGGTAACAATTGACCGAAATTTGGTGTCAATCGGACCTGCGGTTCTGGAGATATAAAATGAATGTAAGTCAATGGGAAAAAAAATTCGTGTTTAAGCTGCAATAACAGCGCCACCTATGGGCACATTAGGGCCCCTTTAGTGCCTGACATCAGGGGACCATGCTGAACAATTCGGCACTGGATTCATGTCAATGTGACTTGTGGTTATAGAGGAACTAATTTTCTGGATTAAAGAGCGCCACCTAGGGGCCAGCTGCCCCAGATTTTGCACAGGCCCTCAGGGGCCCATCCCAACTTAGTGGTCCAAGTTTGGTGTTGATCGGCCATTCCAAACCGAAGTTATGACCTTACTTCCTGTTAGTAGCGTTTTTCGCAAACGTTTGTTAGCGTATAATTGCGCCAGTTTTTGTCGGATCAAAATTTCCTCTACAAACTTTGTAGAGCTTGGGCCAGAGATTATCCGTGCCAAGTTTCGTGTCGATCGGACTTGCGGCTTCGGAGGAGTTAATTAAAATAGGTTTTTCAGTTTTCGCGATGTAGCTCGAAAAAAGTTTAGGCGGAAATGGGCGTGGCCTATACCAGGAGATTCAGCTCGATCCCCCGAACGCGTGGATATAAGGTTTTTGGTATACGCCTTCGCAGTCGAGAGGTCCAAGCCCAAACGCGTTGACCTTGCTTACAGCGCCCCCTAGCGATAGAAGTGTGCGGATTTTTGGGGCTGAGTTACGTGCAGTGAATGTGACGTACCTTGGGAGTTTGGCGTTCCTAGGAGTTACAGCGACCGCTGCAGTATGCGTTTTATTCACGGAAGAAAAAAAATAAAAAAAATAAAAACGAGAACGAAAACAATAGGGTTCCATGCCACTTCGTGGTATGGCACCCGCGATGCCTTGCAATCGCGGGTTCCATGCCCACCGGGCTTGGACCCTAATAAAAGCGGAACGATTACAATAGGGTTCCTGCACGCTGGTACAGGGAACAGCGATGCCTTATTCGCGGTTCCCAGCCCACCGGACTTGGACCCTAATAAAAATCGGCGAAAACAATAGGGTTCCCCGCCACTCAGTGATGCGGGAACGCGTTGCTCTACAAGCGGGTTCCCTGCCCACTCGGACTTGGACCCCTAATAAAAGCGAGAACGAAAACAATAGGGTTCCATGCCACTGCGTGGTATGGCCCCGCGATGCCTGTAACGCGGGTTCCATGCCCACCGGGCTTGGACCCCTAATAATAAAATCGAGCGAAAACAATAGGGTTCCCGCCACTTCGTGATATGGGAACGCGTTGCCTTGCAACGCGGGTTCCCAGCCCACTCGGACTTGGACCCTAATAAAAGCGAGAACGATTACAATAGGGTTCCATGCCACTGGTGGTATGGCACCCGCTGATGCCTGTCAGCGGGTTCCATGCCACTCGGGCTTGGACCCTAACTAGAACTCGCGAGCAGTTGTAAGCGGGGTCCAAGCCACCTGTACGCCAGTCGCTTCACCGCCGAGGGCGGCTGAAGTCGTCCCGGGCCCGCCATGATTAATTGTGCCATAATCACGGGCCCCAGAGCCAAGACAGGGCCTGTGGAGCAGAAAAGACCATAGTTGTAAATGAAAGTGGCTTGCGGTTATGGAGATCTGAAATGAATGTAAGTCAATGGGAATTTTTTGGGGTAGCGCCAACTAGCGGCTAACTGCCCCAGACCTTCGGGAGGTCATGTCGGATAAGGTCTCCAAGTTTGGTGTTGATCGGCCTTTCCAAGCCTGAGATATGTTATACTTTGTGTTTTTAGCGTTTTCGCAAATATTTGTTAGCCTGTAATTCGGCCTTTTTTTTGTCGAATCAAAATTCCCTCTACAAACTTTCTTCGGCTTGGTCCAGAGATGCTCTGTGCAAAGTTTCGTGTCGATCGGACTTGCGGCTTCGGAGGAGTTAATTAAAATAGGTTTTCCAGTTTTTGCGATTTCGCAAAATGAAATCGTCATCGCACAGAGGCGTGTCCTATACCATCGGAATCGTCAGAATCCCCAAACACGTAGACATAAGATTTATGATTGTGCGATGTAGTTAGGCCGTAGTTATGAGGCAAAATGTGCTTTGGTTGAAAATCCCATTGAAATGAATGGGACATTTGAGCTTAGATAACAGCGCCACCGTTAGGCCGAACTGCACCAAATTTTTGTGGTGTCATCAGGGGCCCATGGGTAACATATTGACCCAAATTTGGTTTGATTCGGATTTGTGGTTATGGAGATATAAATTGCATGTAAGTCAATGGGAAAAAATTTTGGTCTGTAATCTGCAATAGCAGCGCCACCTATGGGCACATTAGGATCCCCTTTGGTGCCTGGCATCAGGGGACCATGCTGAACAATTGGGCACTGGATTCATGTCAATGTGACTTGTGGATATAGAGGAACAAATTTTCTGGATTAAAGAGCGCCACCTAGGGGCGAGTTGCACCAAATTTTGCACAGGCCCTCAGGGGCGTCCCTAATGATTGGTCCAAATTTGGTGTCGATCGGCCATTCCAATCCGAAGTTATGACCTCACTTCCTGTTAGTAGCGTTTTTTGCAAACGTTTGTTAGCGTATAATTGCGCCAATTTTTGTTGATATCAAAATTCCCTCTACAAACTTTGTAGAGCTCGGTCCAGAGATTATCCGTGCCAAGTTTCGTGCCGATTGGACTTGCGGCTTCGGAGGAGTTAATTAAAATAGGTTTTTCAGTTTTCGCGATGTAGCTCGAAAAAAGTTTAGGCGGAAATGGGCGTGGCCTATACCAGGAGATTCAGCTTGATCCCCCGAACGCGTGGATATAAGGTTTTTGATATACGCCTTCGTAGGCGGGAGTTCCAAGCCCAAACGCGTTGACCTTGCTTATAGCGCCCCCTAGCGGTAGAAGTGTGCGAATTTTGCGCCTGAGTTACTCTTTGAGGCCTGTGAAGCTACCCTGTGAGTTTCGCGTCCCTAGCATTTACGGGGTATGCTGCAGTATGCGTTTTATGCACGGAAGAAAAAAAATAATAATAACTAGAACTGCAGCAAGCAGTTGTAAACGCGGTCCAAGCCACCTGTGCGCCAGTCGCACTCCACGCCCTCGCGCGAGGGCCGCTGAAGTCGCTCCGGCGCTCCGTGAAGGTCCCCGAGTGAGGTCTCGACGGCAGCTCCTGAACCGAGGCTAAATGCGCGTGGTTTGAAAATGCCATTGAAACGAATGGGCTTAGCGACGGCGTTTGAGCTTCGACACGGGCGCCGCTTTGGTCAATCGCACCAAATCGCTCAGCTGTCATCGGTGCCCCTCGGTGAAGAAGTGACCCAAATTTGGTGTCGATCGGGAGCTGAACAGCGCCACTAGTTTGGCCGATTGGCACCAAATTTGACACAGACCTTCAGGAAGTCCAGCTGCATAAGGTCCCCAAGTTTGGTGTTGATCGGCCTTCCAAGCCTGAGATATGTTATACTTTGTGTTTGTAGCGTTTTGACAAAGATTTGTAAGCTTGTAATTCGGCCGTTTTTTGTCGGATCAAAATTCCTCTACAAACTTTCTTCGGCTCGGTCCAGAGATGGTCTGTGCAAAGTTTCGTGTCGATCGGACTTGCGGCTTCGGAGGAGATGATTAAAATAGGTTTTCCAGTTTTGCAATTTGCAAAAATGAAATAGTCATCGCACAGAGGCGTGTCCTATACCATCGGAATCAACAGAATCCCCAAACACGTAGACATAAGATTTATGAATGTGCGATGTAGTTTGCCTTAGTTATGAGGCAAAATGTGCTTTGGTTGAAATTCCCATTGAAATGAATGGGGCATTTGATCTTAGATTACAGCGCCACCGTTAGGCCGATCTGCACCAAATTTTTGTGGTATCATCAGGGCCCCATGGGGAACAAATGACCCAAATTTGGTGTCAATCGGACTGGCGGTTCTGGAGATATAAAATGCATGTATGTGAATGGGAGTTTTTTAAGATATGATGAAGAGCGCCACCGTTTGGCCGATTGACACCAAATTTGACACAGGCCTTCGGAAGTCCAGCCGCATAAGGTCCCCAAGTTTGGTGTTGATCGGCCATTCCAAACCTTGTGAAAAAGTGTGCTGGTTTGAAATCCCATTCATTTCAATGGGGCTTCTGACCGATTTGAGCTTCGATTACAGCGCCACCTTTAGGCCGATCTGCACGAAATTTTGTGGTATCATCAGGGGCTCCATGGGGAACAATTGACCCAAATTTGGTGTCAATCGGATTTGTGGTTATGGAGATATAAATTGCATGTAAGTCAATGGGATGAATTTTTTCGCCTTTAATCTGCAATAGCAGCGCCACCTATGGGCACATTAGGGTCCCCTTTGGTGCCTGGCATCAGGGGACCATGCTGAACAATTCGGCACTGGACTCATGTCAATGTGCCTTGTGGTTATAGAGGAACTAATTTTCTGGATTAAAGAGCGCCACCTAGGGGCCAGCTGCACCAAATTTTGCACAGGCCCTCAGGGGCCCATCCCAACTAAGTGGTCCAAGTTTGGTGTCGATCGGCCATTCCAAACTGAAGTTATGACCTTACTTCCTGTTAGTAGCGTTTTCGCAAACGTTTGTTAGCGTATAATCGCGCCATTTGTTTGTCGGATCAAAATTTCCTCTGCAAACTTTGTAGAGCTCGGTCCAGAGATTATCCGTGCCAAGTTTCGTGGCGATCGGACTTGTGGGTTCGGAGGAGTTAAGTAAAATAGGTTTTCAGTTTTCGCGATGTAGCTCACTAAAAGTTTAGGCGGAAATGGGCGTGGCCTATACCAGGAGATTCAGGTCGATCCCCGAACGCGTGGATATAAGGTTTTGATATATTCCTTCAGTAGTCGAGAGGTCCAAGCCCAAACGCGTTGACCTTGCTTACAGCGCCCCTAGCGGTAGAAGTTTGCGAATTTTTGCGCCTGAGTTACGCGGCAGTGAATGTGACCTACCCTGTGAGTTTCGCGTCCCTAGCAGTTACGGGGTATGCTGCAGTATGAGTTTTATGCACGGAAGAAAAAAAATAATAATAAAAGAATAAAAATCGAGTGAAAACAATAGGGTTCCATGCCATCGTGGTATAGGAACCGCGATGCCTTGCATTTCGCGGGTTCCATGCTCACTCGGGCTTGGACCCCTAACTAGAACTGCGAGCAGTTGTAAACGGGTCCAAGCCACCTGTCGCCAGTCGTCCTTCGCCTGAGAGCGCCTGAAGTCGTCCAGGCCTGCCGACGTCCCGCGTAAGGTCCCCGAAGTGAGGTCTCGAAGGGTCAGCTCGAACCGAGGCGAAACGCGGCGTGTTTGAAAATGCCATTGAAATGAATGGGCTTAGCGACGGCGTTTGAGCTTCGACACGGTGCCGCCTTTGGCCGAATCGCACCAAATCGCTCAGCTGTCATCGGGGCCCCTCGTTGAAGAAGTGACCCAAATTTGGTGTCGATCGGAGTTGCGGTAGTGGAGATATAAAAAGCATGTAAGTGAATGGGAGTTTTTTTGATATATGATGAACAGCGCCACCGTTTGGCCGATTGGCACCAAATTTGACACAGGTCATCGGTAGGTCATGTCGCATAAGGTCTCCAAGTTTGGTGTTGATCGGCCATTCCAAACCTTGTGAAAAAGTGTGGTGGTTTGAAATCCCATTCATTTCAATGGGGCTTCTGACCGGATTTGAGCTTCGATTACAGCGCCACCTTTTGGCCGATCTGCACCAAATTTTTGTGGTATCATCAGGGCCTCATGGGTAACGATTGACCCAAATTTGGTGTCAATCGGACTTGCGGTTCTGGAGATATAAAATGAATGTAAGTCAATGGGACGATTTTTTTCGTGTTTAATTTGCAATAGCAGCGCCACCTATGGGCACATTAGGGTCCCCTTTGGTGCCTGGCATCAGGGTACCAAGCCGAACAATTCGGCACTGGTTTCATGTCAATATGACTTGTGGTTATTGAGGAACTAATTTTCTGGATTAAAGAGCGCCACCTAGGGGCCAGCTGCACCAAATTTTGCACAGCCCCTCAGGGGCCCATCCCAACTGAGTGGTCCAAGTTTGGTGTCGATCGGCCATTCCAACCGAAGTTATGACCTTACTTCCTGTTAGTAGCGTTTTTTGCAAATGTTTGTAAGCGATATAATTGCGACAGTTTTTGTCGGATCAAAATTTCCTCTACAAACTTTGTAGAGCTCGGTCCAGAGATTATCCGTGCCAAGTTTCGTGTCGATCGGACTTGCGGCTTTGGAGGAGATGATTTTGGATGGTGTTTCAGTTTTCGCGATGTAGCTCGAAAAAAGTTTAGGCGGAAATGGGCGTGGCCTATACCACGAGATGCAGCTGGATCCCCCGAACGTGTGGATATAAGGTTTTTGATATACGCCTTCGTAGTTGAGAGGTCCAAGCCAAAACGCGTTGACCTTGCGTATAGCGCCCCCTAGCAGTAGAAGTGTGCGACTTTTTGCGCCTGAGTTACGTGCAGTGAATGTGACCTACCCTGTGAGTTCCGCGTCCCTAGCAGTTACGGGGTATGCTGCAGTATGAGTTTTATTCACGGAAGAAAAAAAATAATAAAAAAATAATAAAAGCGAGCGAAAACAATAGGGTTCCATGCCACTGCGGTATGGCCCCGCTGATGCCTGCAATCGCGGTTCCATGCCCACTCGGGCTTGGACCCCTAACTAGAACTGCGAAGCAGTTGTAAACGGGTCCAAGCCCCGGCGCCAGTCGCCCCGCCCCGCTGAGGGCGCTGAAGTCGTCCCGGTGCCCTGCCGGCGTCCCGCGTAAGGCCCCGAGTCAGGTCTCGACGGGCCACTCAGAACCGAGGCTAAACGCGGCGTGTTTGAAAATGCCATTGAAATGAATGGGCTCCACGACGGCGTTTGAGCTTCGATTACTGCGCCACCTTCTGGCTGAATTGCACCAAATCGCTTAGCTGTCATCAGGGCCCTTGGGGAAGAAGTGATCGAAATTTGGTGTCGATCGGAGCTGTGGTACTGGAGATATAAAATGCATGTAAGTGAATGGGAGTTTTTTTGATATATGATGAAGAGCGCCACCGTTTGGCAGATTGATACCAAATTAGACAGAGGCCTTCGGAGGTCATAGTCGGATAAGGTCTCCAAGTTTGGTGTTGATCGGCCATTCCAAACCTTGTGAAAATGTGTGCTGGTTTGAAATCCCATTCATTTCAATGGGCTTTATGACGGCATTTCAGCTTCGATTATAGCGCCACCTTTTGTCCGAATTGCACCACATTTATGTGGTATCATCAGGGGCCCATGGGTAACAATTGACCCAAATTTGGTGTGAATCGGACTTGCGGTTCTGGAGTTATAAAATTAATGTAAGTCAATGGGATTTTTTGGGGGTAGCGCCAACTAGCGGCGAATTGCACGAAATTTTGCACAGCCCTTCAGGGGGGTGTCCTACATAAGATACTCAAGTTTGGTGTTGATCGGCCACTCCTAACCTGATATGTGACATCACTTCCTTTACTAGCGTTTTTTGCAAACGTTTGTTAGCGTATAATTGCGACATTTTTTGTCATATCAAAATTCTGTACACAAAATTTGTAGAGCTCGGTCCAGAGATTATCTGTGCCAAGTTTCGTGTCGATAGGACTTGCGGCTTCGGAGGAGATGATTTCAGCCGGCTTGTCAGTTTTTGCCATTTTTCTCGAAAAGGCTTAAGCGGAAGTGGGCGTGGCCTACATCATGTGATTCAGCTCAATTCCCCGAACGCGCAGACATAAGATTTATGAATGTGCGATGTAGTTGGCCTTAGTTATGAAGAAAAATGTACTTTATTTGAAAATCCCATTGAAATGAATGGGGCATTTGAGCTTCAATTACAGCGCCACCTTTTGGCCGAACTGCACCAAATTTTTCTGGTGTCATCAGGGCCGCATGGGTAACAATTGACCCAAATTTGGTGTCAATCGGATTTGTGGTTATGGAGATATAAAATGAATGTAAGTCAATGGGATTTTTTGAAAACATTTTTAATTTGGAATAACAGCGCCACCTATGTGCACATTAGGGTCCCCTTTGGTGCCTGGCGTCAGGGGTCCATGCTGAACAATTCTGCAGTGGTTTCATGTCAATGTGACTTGTGGTTATAGAGGAACTAATTTTCTGAATTAAAGAGCGCCACCTAGGGGCGAGTTGCACCAAATTTTGCAGAGGCCCTCAGGGGGACGTCCCAAATGAATGGTCCAAATTTGGTGTGGATCGGCCATTCCAATCCGAAGTTATGCCCTCACTTCCTGTTAGTAGCGTTTTTCGCAAATATTTGTTAGCGTATAATTGCGACATTTTTTGTCATATCAAAATTCTGTACACAAAATTTGTAGAGCTCGGTCCAGAGATTATCCGTGCCAAGTTTCGTGTCGATCGGACTTGCGGCTTCGGAGGAGATGATTTTAGCCGGCTCTTCAGTTTTTGCGATGTAGCTCGAAAAAGTTTAGGCGGAAATGGGCGTGGCCTATACCAAGAGATTCAGCTGGATCCCCGAACGCGTGGATATAAGGTTTTGATATCCGCCTCGTAGTCGGGAGATCCAAGCCCAAACGCGTTGACCTCGCTTATAGCGCCCCTAGCGGTAGAAGTGTGCGGATTTTGCGCCTGAGTTACGTGCAGTGAATGTGACCTACCCTGTGAGTTTCGCGTCCCTAGCATTTACGGGGTATGCTGCAGTATGCGTTTTATGCACGGAAGAATAAGAATAATAAAAATCTTAGCGAAAACAATAGGGTTCCCAGCCACTTGTGGTATGGGAACCGCTGCTTACAAACGCGGGTTCCCAGCCCACTTCGGGCTTGGACCCCTAACTAGAACTCGCGAGCAGTTGTAAGCGGGGTCCAAGCCACCTGATGCGCCAGTCGTCCCCTTCAGCCCACTGGGCTTGGACGCCTAATGAATCGCCTGAGCGACCACTCCGGCGTCCCAGCGTGAGGTCCGCCGAAGCGAGGTCTCCGAAAGGTCAGCTCGAACCGAGGGAAATGCTGCGTGTTTGAAAATGCCATTGAAATGAATGGACTCGGCGACGGCGTTTGAGCTTCGTTCCGGCGCCGCCTTTGGCCAATCGCACCAAATCGCTCAGCTGTCATCAAAGCGCCCTTGGTGAAGAAGTGACCCAAATTTGGTGTCGATCGAGACTGCTTGGTAGTGGAGATATTATATGCATGTAAGTGAATGGGAGTTTTTGATATATGATGAACAGCGCCACCGTTTGGCGATTGCACCAAATTTGACACAGGCCTTCAGGAAGTCCAGCGCATAAGGTCCCCAAGTTTGGTGTTGATCGGCCTTTCCAAGCCAGAGTTATGTTATACTTCGTGTTTTTAGCGATTTCGCAAATATTTGTTAGCCTGTAATTCGGCCTTTTTTTGTCGAATCAAAATTCCCTCTACAAACTTTCTTCGGCTCGGTCCAGAGATGGTCTGTGCCAAGTTTCGTGTCGATCGGACTTGCCGCTTCGGAGGAGTTAATTAAAATAGGTTCTCCAGTTTTTGCGATTTCGCCAAATTAAAACGTAATCGCACAGAGGCGTGATCTATACCATCGGAATCGGCAGCATCCCCCAAACACGTAGACATAATATTTATGAATGTGTAATGTAGTTTGCCGTAGTTATGAGGCAAAATGTGCTTTGGTTGAAATTCCCATTGAAATGAATGGGGCATTTGCGCTTAGATTACAGCGCCACCTTTAGGCCGAAGTGCACCAAATTTTTGTGGTGTCATCAGGGACCCATGGGTAACAATTGACCCAAATTTGGTTTTATTCGGACTTGTGGTTCTGCAGATATAAAATGAATGTAAGTAAATGGGGGGTTTTTTCGGGTAGCGCCAACTAGTGGCGAACTACACCAAATTTTGCACAGCCCTTCTAGGGGGCAGGGCAGATAAGGTCCTCAAGTTTTGTGTTGATCGGCCTTTCCAAGCCAGAGTTATGTTATACTTCGTGTTTTTAGCGTTTTCGCAAATATTTGTTAGCCTGTAATTAGGCCTTTTTTTGTCGAATCAAAATTCCCTCTACAAACTTTCTTCGGCTTGGTCCAGAGATGGTCTGTGCAAAGTTTCGTGTCGATCGGACTTGCGGCTTCGGAGGAGTTAATTAAAATAGGTTTTCCATTTTTTGCAATTTCGCAAAATGAAATCGTCATCGCACAGAGGCGTGTCCTATACCGTCGGAATCGGGAGCATCCCCCAAACACGTAGACATAAGATTTATGATTGTGCGATGTATTAGGCCGTAGTTATGAGGCAAAATGTGCTTTGTCTGAAAATCCCATTGAAATGAATGGGGCATTTGAGCTTAGATTACAGCGCCACCGTTAGGCCGAAGTGCACCAAATTTTTGTGGTGTCATCAGGGACCCATGGGGAACAATTGACCCAAATTTGGTGTCAATCGGATTTGTGGTTATGGAGATATAAAATGAATGTAAGTCAATGGGAGTTTTTTGATATATGATGAAGAGCGCCACTGTTTGGCCGATTCGCACCAAATTTGTCACAGGCCTTTGGGAGGTCATGTCGGATAAGGTCTCCAAGTTTGGTGTTGATCGGCCATTCCAAACCTTCTGAAAATGTGTGCTGGTTTGAAATCCCATTCATTTCAATGGGGCTTCTGACCGGATTTGAGCTTCGATTACAGCGCCACCTTTTGGCCGATCTGCACCAAATTTTTGTGGTATCATCAGGGCCCCATGGGTAACGATTGACCCAAATTTGGTGTCAATCGGAGCTGCGGTTCTGGAGATATAAAATGAATGTAAGTCAATGGGAAAAAAAATTTCGTCTTTAAGCTGCAATAACAGCGCCACCTATGGGCACATTAGGGTCCCCTTTGGTGCCTGGCATCAGGGGACCATGCTGAACAATTCGGCACTGGATTCATGTCAATGTGACTTGTGGTTATAGAGGAACTAATTTTCTGGATTAAAGAGCGCCACCTAGGGGCCAGCTGCACCACATTTTGCACAGGCCCTCAGGGGCCCATCCCAACTTAGTGGTCCAAGTTTGGTGTCGATCGGCCATTTTAAACCGAAGTTATGACCTCACTTCCTGTTAGTAGCGTTTTTGCAAACGTTTGTTAGCGTATAATTGCGACAGTTTTTTTCGGATCAAAATTTCCTCTACAAACTTTGTAGAGCTCGGTCCAGAGATTATCCGTGCCAAGTTTGGTGTTGATCGGACTTGCGGTTTCGGAGGAGTTAATTAAAATAGGTTTTTGAGTTTTCGCGATGTAGCTCGAAAAAAGTTTGGGCGGAAATGGGCGTGGCCTATACCAGGAGATTCAGCTGGATCCCCGAACGCGTGGATATAAGGTTTTGATATACGCCTTGGTAGTCGAGAGTTCCAAGCCCAAACGCGTTGACCTTGCTTACAGCGCCCTAGCGGTAGAAGTGTGCGAGTTTTTGGGGCTGAGTTACGTGCAGTGAATGTGACGCTACCCTGGGAGTTATCGCGTTCCTAGGAGTTACAGCGTACTGCTGCAGTATGCGTATTATGCGACGGAAGAAAAAAAATAATAAAATACTAGAACTGCGAAGCAGTTGTAAGCGGGGTCCAAGCCACCTGTCGCCAGTCGACCCTTAAGCCCAGCTGGCGATGCAGTCGCTCCGAGCGCCCAGCCGGCGTCCAGCGTGAGGTCCCCGAGCGAGGTCTCGACGGGCCGCTCCGAAGCGAGGCGAAATGCGGCGTGTTTGAAAATGCCATTGAAACGAATGGGCTTAGCGACGCCGTTTGAGCTTCGATTACGGCGCCGCCTTTTGGCCGAATCGCACCAAATTGCTCAGCTGTCATCGGGGCCCCTCGGTGAAGAAGTGACCCAAATTTGGTGTCGATCGGAGCTGCGGTAGTGGAGATATGAAATGCATGTAAGTCAATGGGAGTTATTTGATTTATGATGAAGAGCGCCACCGTTTGGCCGATTGGCACCAAATTTGACACAGGCCTTCGGGAAGTCAAGCCGCATAAGGTCCCCAAGTTTGGTGTTGATCGGGCATTCTAAACCTTGTTAAAATGTGTGCTGGTTTGAAATCCCATTAATTTCAATGGGGCTTCTGACCGGATTTGATGTTTGATTACAGCGCCGCCTTTTGGCAGAACTGCACCAAATTGTTATGGTATCATCAGGGCCCCATGGGGAACAAATGACCCGAATTTGGTGTCAATTGGACCGGCGGTTCTGGAGATATAAAATGCATGTATGTGAATGGGAGTTTTTTTAAGATATGATGAATAGCGCCACCGTTTGGGCGATTGGCACCAAATTTTACACAGGCCTTCGGGAGGTCATGTCGCATAAGGTCCCCAAGTTTGGTGTTGATCGGCCATTCCAAACCTTGTGAAAAAGTGTGCTGGTTTGAAATCCCATTCATTTCAATGGGGCTTCTGACCGGATTTGAGCTTCGATTACAGCGCCACCTTTAGGCCGATCTGCACCAAATTTTTGTGGTATCATCAGGGCCCCATGGGTAACAATTGACCCAAATTTGGTGTCAATCGGACCTGCGGTTCTGGAGATATAAAATGAATGTATGTCAATGGGAAAAAAATTTTTGTCTTTAAGCTGCAAAAACAGCGCCAACTATGGGCACATTAGGGTCCCCTTTGGTGCCTGGCATCAGGGGACCATGCTGAACAATTCGGCACTGGACTCATGTCAATGTGCCTTGTGGTTATGGAGGAACAAATTTTCTGGATTAAAGAGCGCCACCTAGGGGCCAGCTGCACCAAATTTTGCACAGGCCCTCAGGGGCCCATCCCAACTTAGTGGTCCAAGTTTGGTGTCGATCGGCCATTCCAAACTGAAGTTATGACCTTACTTCCTGTTAGTAGCGTTTTTCGCAAATGTTTGTTAGCGTATAATCGCGCCATTGTTTGTCGGATCAAAATTTCCTCTGCAAACTTTGTAGAGCTCGGTCCAGAGATTATCCGTGCCAAGTTTCGTGGCGATCGTACTTGTGGGTTCGGAGGAGTTAAGTAAAATAGGTTTTTCAGTTTTCGCGATGTAGCTCACTAAAAGTTTAGGCGGAAATGGGCGTGGCCTATACCAGGAGATTCAGGTCGATCCCCCGAACGCGTGGATATAAGGTTTTTGATATATTCCTTCGTAGTCGAGAGGTCCAAGCCCAAACGCGTTGACCTTGCTTACAGCGCCCCCTAGCGGTGGAAGTGTGCGAATTTTTGCGCCTGAGTTACTCTTGGGGCTGTGAAGCTACGTTGAGAGTTGCGCGTTTCTAGGAGTTACAGCGACCGCTGCAGTATGCGTTTTATGCACGGAAGAAAAAAAATAATAATAATAACTAGAACTGCGAGCAGTTGTAAGCGAGGTCCAAGCCCCCGGCGCCAGTCGCCCCTGAGCGCTGGCGAGTACGATCCAGGTGCCCTGCTGGCGTCCTGCGTGAAGGCCCCGAAGTCAGGTCTCGACAGGCCACTCAGAACCGAGGCGAAACGCGGCGTGTTTGAAAATGCCATTGAAATGAATGGGCTCCACGGCGGCGTTTGAGCTTCGATTACTGCGCCACCTTCTGGCTGAATTGCACCAAATCGCTTAGCTGTCATCAGGGCCCTTGGGGAAGAAGTGATCGAAATTTGGTGTCGATCGAGACTGTGGTACTGGAGATATAAAATGCATGTAAGTGAATGGGAGTTTTTTTGATATATGATGAAGAGCGCCACCGTTTGGCAGATTGATACCAAATTAGACAGAGGCCTTCGGAGGTCATGTCGGATAAGGTCTCAAGTTTGGTGTTGATCGGCCATTCCAAACCTTGTGAAAATGTGTGCTGGTTTGAAATCCCATTCATTTCAATGGGCTTTATGACGGCATTTCAGCTTCGATTATAGCGCCACCTTTGTCCGAATTGCACCACATTTATGTGGTATCATCAGGGCCCATGGGTAACAATTGACCCAAATTTGGTGTGAATCGGACTTGCGGTTCTGGAGTTATAAAATTAATGTAAGTCAATGGGATTTTTTTGGGGGTAGCGCCAACTAGCGGCGAATTGCACGAAATTTTGCACAGCCCTTCAGGGGTGTCCTACATAAGATACTCAAGTTTGGTGTTGATCGGCCACTCCTAACCTGATATCTGACATCACTTCCTTTACTAGCGTTTTTTGCAAACGTTTGTTAGCGTATAATTGCGACATTTTTTGTCATATCAAAATTCTGTACACAAAATTTGTAGAGCTCGGTCCAGAGATTATCTGTGCCAAGTTTCGTGTCGATAGGACTTGCGGCTTCGGAGGAGATGATTTCAGCCGGCTTGTCAGTTTTGCCATTTTCTCGAAAAGGCTTAAGCGGAAGTGGGCGTGGCCTACATCATGTGATTCAGCTCAATTCCCCGAACGCGCAGACATAAGATTTATGAATGTGCGATGTAGTTGGCCTTAGTTATGAAGAAAAATGTACTTTATTTGAAAATCCCATTGAAATGAATGGGGCATTTGAGCTTCAATTACAGCGCCACCTTTTGGCCGAACTGCACCAAATTTTTCTGGTGTCATCAGGGCCGCATAGGTAACAATTGACCCAAATTTGGTGTCAATCGGATTTGTGGTTATGGAGATATAAAATGAATGTAAGTCAATGGGATTTTTGAAAACATATTTAATTTGGAATAACAGCGCCACCTATGTGCACATTAGGGTCCCCTTTGGTGCCTGGCGTCAGGGTCCATGCTGAACAATTCTGCACTGGTTTCATGTCAATGTGACTTGTGGTTATAGAGGAACTAATTTTCTGGATTAAAGAGCGCCACCTAGGGGCGAGTTGCACCAAATTTTGCAGAGGCCCTCAGGGGGACGTCCCAAATGAATGGTCCAAATTTGGTGTGGATCGGCCATTCCAATCCGAAGTTATGCCCTCACTTCCTGTTAGTAGCGTTTTTCGCAAATATTTGTTAGCGTATAATTGCGACATTTTTTGTCATATCAAAATTCTGTACACAAAATTTGTAGAGCTCGGTCCAGAGATTATCCGTGCCAAGTTTCGTGTCGATCGGACTTGCGGCTTCGGAGGAGATGATTTTGGCCGGTATGTCAGTTTTCGCGCTGTAGCTTGAAAAAAGTTTAGGCGGAAATGGGCGTGGCCTATACCAGGAGATTCAGCTGGATCCCCCGAACGCGTGGATATAAGGTTTTTGATATACGCCTTCGTAGGCGGGAGTTCCAAGCCTAAACGCGAAAAATTTGTCATAGCGCCCCCTAGTGGTAGAAGTGTGCGGATTTTGGCGCCTGAAATACTCTTGAGGCTGCGAACCTATCTTGTGAGTTTCGCGTCCCTAGCATTTACGGGGTATGCTGCAGTATGAGTTTTATGCACGGAAGAAAAAATAATAATAAAAGCGAAGCGATTCCAATAGGGTTCCTGCACCGCTGGTACAGGCAACCGCTGATGCTTGCAATCGCGGTTCCCAGCCCACTCGGGCTTGGACCCCTAATAAAAATCGAGTAAAACAATAGGGTTCCCAGCCACTAGTGGTATGGGAACGCGTTATCTGCAAGCGGGTTCCCAGCCACCGGGCTTGGACCCTAATAAAAATCTTAGCGAAAACAATAGGGTTCCCAGCCGCCGTGGTACTGGGAACCGCTGCTATCAGCAGCGGGTTCCCAGCCCGCCGGGCTTGGACCCTAACTAGAACTTGCGAGCAGTTGTAAGCGGGGTCCAAGCCACCTGTCGCCAGTCGCCCCACGCCCGCGGAGGTAGCCTGAAGTCGTCCTGGAACCCTGCCGGCGTCCAGCGTGAAGCCTCGGCGAGGTCCCGACAGGCCGCTCGAACCGGTAGGCGAAGCTGCGTGTTTGAAAATGCCATTGAAATGAATGGGCTTAGCGGCGGCGTTTGAGCTTCGATTACGGCGCCGCCTTTTGGCCGAATTCCACCAAGTCGCTCAGCTGTCATCAGGGCACCTTGGTGAAGAACTGACCGAAATTTGGTGTCAATGGGAGCTGCGGTAGTGGAGATATAAAATGCATGTAAGTGAATGGGATTTTTTTTGATATGTGATGAACAGCGCCACCGTTTCGCCGATTGGCACCAAATTAGACACAGGCCTTCGGGAAGTCCAGCCGCATAAGGTCACCAAGTTTAGTGCGGATCGGCCTTTCCAAGCCTGAGATATGTTATACTTCCTGTTTGTAGCGTTTTCGCAAAGATTTGTTAGCTTGTAATTCGGCCGTTTTAGGTCGGATCCAAATTCCGTCTACAAACTTTCTTCGGCTCGGTCCAGAGATGGTCTGTGCAAAGTTTACGTGTCGATTGGACTTGCGGCTTCGGAGGAGTTAATTAAAATAGGTTTTCCAGTTTTAGCGATTTCGCAAAATGAAATCGTCATCGCACAGAGGTGTAATATACCATAGGAATCGACAGAATGCCCCAAACACGTAGACATAAGATTTATGAATGTGCGATGTAGTTGGCCGTAGTTATGAGGCAAAATGTGCTTTGGTTGAAATTCCCATTGAAATGAATGGGGCATTTGAGCTTAGATTACAGCGCCACCGTTAGGCCGAATTGCACCAAATTTCTGTGGTGTCATCAGGGCCCCATGGGTAACAACTGACCCAAATTTGGTGTCAATCGGACTTACGGTTCTGGAGATATAAATTGCATGTAAGTCAATGGGAAAATTTTTTTAGATCTTTAAGCTGCAATAACAGCGCCACCTATGGGCACATTAGGGTCCCCTTTGGTGCCTGGCATCAGGGGACCATGCTGAACAATTCGGCACTAGATTCATGTCAATGTGAGTTGTGGTTATGGAGGAACAAATTTTCTGGATTAAAGAGCGCCACCTAGGGGCAAGTCGCACCAAATTTTGCAGAGGCCCTCAGGGGGGGCGTCCCTAATGAGTGGTCCAAATTTGGTGTCGATCGGCCATTGTAATCCGAAGTTATGAACTCACTTCCTGTTAGTAGCGTTTTTCGCAAACGTTTGTTAGCGTATAATTGCGCCAGTTTTTGTCGGATCAAAATTTCCTCTACAAACTTTGTAGAGCTTGGGCCAGAGATTATCCGTGCCAAGTTTCGTGTCGATCGGACTTGCGGCTTCGGAGGAGTTAATTAAAATAGGTTTTCCAGTTTTTGCGATTTCGCAAAATGAAATTGTCATCGCACAGAGGCGTGTCCTATACCATCGGAATCGGCTGAATCCCCCAAACACGTAGACATAAGATTTATGAATGTGCGATGTAGTTTGCCTTAGTTATGAGGCAAAATGTGCTTTGGTTGAAATTCCCATTGAAATGAATGGGGCATTTGCGCTTAGATTACAGCGCCACCTTTAGGCCGAAGTGCACCAAATTTTTGTGGTGTCATCAGGGACCCATGGGGAACAATTGACCCAAATTTGGTGTCAATCGGATTTGTGGTTATGGAGATATAAATTGCATGTAAGTCAATGGGAATTTTTTTTTCGTCTTTAATCTGCAATAGCAGCGCCACCTATGGGCACATTAGGGTCCATTTTGGTGCATGGCATCAGGGCACCATGCCAAACAATTCGGCACTGGTTTCATGTCAATGTGACTTGCGGTTATAGAGGAACTAATTTTCTGGATTAAAGAGCGCCACCTAGGGGCCAGCCACCCCAAATTTTGCACAGGCCCTCAAAGGCCCATCCCAACTGAGTGGTCCAAATTTGGTCTGGATCGGCCATTCCAAACCAAAGATCTGACCTCACTTCCTGTTACTAGCGTTTTTCGCAAACGTTTGTTAGCGTATAATTGCGACATTTTTTGTGATATCAAAATTCCCTCTACAAACTTTGTAGAGCTCGGTCCAGAGATTATCCGTGCCAAGTTTCGTGCCGATCGGACTTGCGGCTTCGGAGGAGTTAATTAAAATAGGTTTTTCAGTTTTCGCGATGTAGCTCGAAAAAAGTTTAGGCGGAAATGGGCGTGGCCTATACCAGGAGATTCAGCTCGATCCCCGAACGCGTGGATATAAGGTTTTGATATACGACTTCGTAGTCGAGAGGTCCAAGCCCAAACGCGTTGACCTTGCTTACAGCGCCCCTAGCGGTGGAAGTGTGCGAATTTTGCGCCTGAGTTACTCTTGGGGCTGTGAAGCTACGTTGAGAGTTGCGCGTTTCTAGGAGTTACAGCGACCGCTGCAGTATGCGTTTTATGCACGGAAGAAAAAATAATAATAATAATAAAATCCGAGTAAAACAATAGGGTTCCCAGCCACTCGTGGTATGGGAACCGCGTTACTGCAAACGCGGGTTCCCAGCCCACTTCGGGCTTGGACCCCTAATAAAAATCTGGCCGAAAACAATAGGGTTCCCTGCCACCTGTGGTATGGGAACCGCGTTACTGCAAGCGGGTTCCCAGCTCACTCGGGCTTGGACCCCTAACTAGAACTGCGAGCAGTTGTAAGCGGGGTCCAAGCCACCTGTCGCCAGTCGCCTCACGCCCGCGAGTGCATGAAGTCGTCCGGCGCCCATGAGCGTCCAGCGTGAGGTCCCCGAGCGAGGTCTCGACGGGCAGCTCGAACCGAGGCTAAACGCGCGTGTTTGAAAATGCCATTGAAACGAATGGGCTTAGCGACGGCGTTTGAGCTTCGATTACGGCGCCGCTTTTGGCCGAATCGCACCAAATCGCTCAGCTGTCATCGGGGCCCCTCGGTGAAGAAGTTACCCAAATTTGGTGTCGATCGGAGCTGCGGTACTGGAGATATAAAATGCATGTAAGTCAATGGGAGTTTTGATATATGATGAACAGCGCCACCGTTTGACCGAATGACACCAAATTTTACACAGGTCCTCGGGAGGTCATGTCGGATAAGGTCTCCAAGTTTGGTGTTGATCGGGCATTGCAAACCTTGTGAAAATGTGTGGTGGTTTGAAATCCCATTCAGTTCAATGGGGCTTCTGACCGGATTTGAGCTTGGATTACAGCGCCACCTTTAGGCCGAATCGCACCAAATCGCTCAGCTGTCATCAGGGCCCCTCGGTGAAGAAGTGACCCAAATTTGGTGTCAATCGAGACTGCGGTACTGGAGATATAAAATGCATGTAAGTCAATGGGAGTTTTTGATATAGGATGAACAGCGCCACCGTTTGGCCGATTGACACCAAATTTGACACAGGCCTTCGGAAGTCCAGCCGCATAAGGTCCCCAAGTTTGGTGTTGATCGGGCATTCCAAACCTTGTGAAAAGTGTGCTGGTTTGAAATCCCATTCATTTCAATGGGGCTTCTGACCGGATTTGAGCTTCGATTACAGCGCCACCTTTAGGCCGAAGTGCACCAAATTTTTGTGGTGTGATCAGGGCCCCATGGGTAACAAATGACCCAAATTTGGTGTCAATCGGATTTGTGGTTCTGGAGATATAAAATGAATGTAAGTCAATGGGAAAAAAAAATTCGTGTTTAAGCTGCAATAACAGCGCCACCTATGGGCACATTAGGGCCCCCTTTGGTGCCTGGCATCAGGGGACCATGCTGAACAATTCGGCAGTGGACTCATGTCAATGTGCCTTGTGGTTATGGAGGAACTAATTTTCTGGATTAAAGAGCGCCACCTAGGGGCCAGCTGCACCAAATTTTGCACAGGCCCTCAGGGGCCCATCCCAACTGAGTGGTCCAAGTTTGGTGTCGATCGGCCATTCCAAACTGAAGTTATGACCTTACTTCCTGTTAGTAGCGTTTTTCGCAAATGTTTGTTAGCGTATAATCGCGCCATTGTTTGTCGGATCAAAATTTCCTCTGCAAACTTTGTAGAGCTCGGTCCAGAGATTATCCGTGCCAAGTTTCGTGGCGATCGTACTTGTGGGTTCGGAGGAGTTAAGTAAAATAGGTTTTCAGTTTTCGCGATGTAGCTCACTAAAAGTTTAGGCGGAAATGGGCGTGGCCTATACCAGGAGATTCAGGTCGATCCCCCGAACGCGTGGATATAAGGTTTTTGATATATTCCTTCGTAGTCGAGAGGTCCAAGCCCAAACGCGTTGACCTTGCTTACAGCGCCCCCTAGCGGTAGAAGTTTGCGAATTTTTGCGCCTGAGTTACGTGCAGTGAATGTGACCTACCCTGTGAGTTTCGCGTCCCTAGCATTTACGGGGTATGCTGCAGTATGAGTTTTATGCACGGAAGAAAAAAATAATAATAATAATAAAAATAAAATCCGGTAAAACAATAGGGTTCCATGCCACTGCGTGGTATGGCCCCGTCGATGCCTTGCAATCGCGGGTTCCATGCCACCGGGCTTGGACCCCTAAAAATCTTAGCGAAAACAATAGGGTTCCTGCACGCTGGTACAGGGAACCGCGATGCCTTGCATTAGCGGTTCCCAGCCACTCGAGCTTGGACCCCTAACTAGAACTGCAAGCAGTTGTAAGCGGGTCCAAGCCCTCAGCGTAACTTCGCCCCTAAGCCCAGCTGAGCTGAAGTCGTCCGGGGCCCCGCACCGTGCAGCATAAGGTCCCGAGTCAGGTCTCGACGGGCCGTTCAAAACAGAGGCAAAGCGTCCCGTGTTTGAAAATGCCATCGGAATCAATGGGATTTATCGATAAATTTCTGCATCGATTACAGTGCCATCTTTGGGCGATTTGCACCAAATTTGTCAGGTGTCATCGGGAACCCAGTGGGAACATTTGACCCAAATTTGGTATGAATGGGACTTGTGGTTACGGAGATATAAATTGCATGTAAGTGAATGGGAGTGTTTTTCATAAATTATTAATACAGTCTGCATTTAGCCCATTGACACCAAATTTCACACAGGTCTTGGGGAAGTCATGCCGCTAAAGATCCTGAAGTTTGGTGTTGATCAGCCATTCCTATCCTAGGCAAATTGTGACATGGTTTGAAATCCCATTCATTTCAATGGGCTTTCTGGCGGCATTTGAGCTTCAATTATAGCGCCACCGTTTGGCCGAATTGTACCAAAGTTTTCAGGTGTCATCACGGTCCCAGTGGGAACATTTGACCAACATTTGGTGTCTATCGGACCTGCGGTTCTGGAGATATAAAATGAATGGGAGTGAATGGGAGTGTTTTTCATAAATTATTAAAAAGTCACCTTTTGCCGATTGACACCAAATTTCACACGGCAGTTCCAGAAGTCATGCCGCATAAGATTCTGAAGTCTGGTGTTGATTGGCCATTTCTAACCTAGGCAAATTGTGGCATGATTTTAGAACCCATTCATTTCAATGGGACTTTTCGGCATTCCAGCTTCCATTATAGCGCCACCTTTTGGCAGAACTTTACAAAATTTGTCAGGTTTCATCAGGTGCGCAGGGGGAAGAATTGACCTGAATTTGGTGTCAATCGGACCTGCGGTTCTGGAGATATAAAATGAATGTAAGTGAATGGGATTTATTTTTCATAAATTATTAATAGTTACCTTTAGCCGATTGACACCAAATTTCACACGGCAGTTCCAGAAGTCATGCCGCATAACATCCTCAAGTTTGGTGTTGATCGGCCCTTCCTAACCTAGGCAAATTGTGGCGTGGTTTGAAATCCCATTCATTTCAATGGGACTTTTCGGCATTCCAGCTTCCATTATAGCGCCACCTTTTGGCAGAACTTCACCAAATTTATCAGGTATCATCTAGGGCCCATGGGGAAGATTTGACCCGAATTTGGTGTCAATCGGACCTGCGGTTCCGGAGATATAAAATGAATGTAAGTCAATGGGACTATTTTTTTCGCCAATAACAGCGCCACCTATGGGCACATTAGGATGCACTTTGGTACATGAGGTCAGGGGACCATCCTGAACAATTTGGCACAAAGTTTACGTCAATGCGACTTGCGGTTATACCAGAACTAATTTCTTGCGTTAAACAGCGCCACCTAGAGGCTAGTTGCACCACATTTTGCACAGGCCCTCGGGGGGGCATCGCACATAAGTGCTCGAGTTTGGTGTCGATCGGCCATTCCAAAGCAAAGATATGACATCAGTTAGCATTAGTAGCGTTTTCGCGTGAATATTCGTTAGCTTATAGCCGGAAGAGTTTTTTGCGTATCGATCTGGGGAGCACAAGCCAGTATGATGTATGTCCAGAGATGATCCATGCCAAATTTGGTGTCGATCGGACTTGCGGTTTCGGAGGAGTTAATTCTGAGCGGCTAGTCAGTTTTCGCGATGTAGCTCGAGAAAAGTTTAGGCGGAAATGGGCGTGGCCTATACCACGTGATTCAGCAGGATCCCCCGAACGCGTGGATATAAAGTTTTTCCATATCCGCCTTCGTAGGCGGGAGTTCCAAGCCCAAACGCGTTGACCTTGCTTATAGCGCCCCCTAGCAGTAGAAGTGTGCGAGTTTTCGGGCCTGAGTTACGTGCACTGAATGTGACCTACACCTGCGAAACTTGCGTTCCTAGGAGTTACAGCGTGCGCTGCAGTACTGGAATCGTGCGGAAGAATAAAAATAAAAATAACTAGAACTCGCGAGCAGTTGTAAGCGGGGTCCAAGCCACCCGTCAGCCAGTCACTTCGCCGCTGAGGGCTGCGAAGTCGTCCAGGCCCGCCGGCGTCCAGCGTGAAGGTCCCCGAGTCAGGCCTCGAAGGCCACTCGAACCGAGTAGCACGGCGTGTTTGAAAATGCCATTGAAATGAATGGGCTTAGCGACGGCGTTTGAGCTTCGACTACGGCGCCTTTGGCCAAAACGCACCAAATCGCTCAGCTGTCATCAGGGCCCCTCGGTGAAGAAGTGACCCAAATTTGGTGTAAATCGAGCTCGCGGTACTGGAGATATAAAATGAATGTAAGTCAATGGGAATTTTTTTGGGTAGCGCCAACTAGTGGCTAACTGCACCAAATTTTGCACTGGCGTTCTAGGGGCAGGGGAGACAAGATCACCAAGTTTGGTGTTGATCGGCCACTCTAACCTAAGATCTGCCATCACTTCCTTTTAGTAGCGTTTTTATAAGCGTTTGTTAGCATATCATTGCGACATTTTTAGTCAGATCAAAATTCTGTACACAAAATTTGTAGAGCTCGGTCCAGAGATTATCTGTGCCAAGTTTCGTGTTGATAGGACTTGTGGCTTCGGAGGAGATGATTTCAGCCCGGCTTGTCAGTTTTTGCGATTTTGCGCGAAAAGGGTTGGGCGGAAATGGGCGTGGCCTACATCACGTGATTCAGCGCAATCCCCCAAACGCGGAGACATAAGATTTATGAATGTGCGATGTAGTTGGCCTTAGTTATGAAGAAAAAGGTACTTTATTCTAAAATCCCATTGAAATGAATGGGGCATTTGAGCTTCGATTACAGCGCCACCTTTTGGCCGAACTGCACCAAATTTTTGTGGCATCATCAGGGCCCCATGGGTAACAATTGACCAAAATTTGGTGTCAATCGGAGCTGCGGTAGTGGAGATATAAAATGAATGTAAGTCAATGGGATTTTTTTGGGTAGCGCCAACTAGCGGCTAACTGCACCAAATTTTGCACTGGCGTTGTATGGGGCAGGGGAGACAAGGTCACCAAGTTTGGTGTTGATCGGCCACTCCTAACCTGGGATCTGACATCACTTCCTTTTATTAGCGTATTTGTTAGCGTAAAATTGCGACATTTTTTGTCGTATCAAAATTCCCTCTACAAACTTTGTAGAGCTCGGTCCAGAGATTATCCGTGCCAAGTTTCGGTGTCGATCGGACTTGCGGCTCGGAGGAGATGATTTCAACCGGCTTGTCAGTTTTTGCGATTTTGCGCGAAAAGGTAAGGCGGAAATGGGCGTGGCCTACATCACGTGATTCAGCTCAATCACCCGAACGAGTAGACATAAGATTTATGAATGTGCGATGTAGTTGGCCTTAGTTATGAAGAAAAATGTACTTTGTTTGAAAATCCCATTGAAATGAATGGGGCATTTGAGCTTCGATTACAGCGCCACCTTTTGGCCGATCTGCACCAAATTGTTGTGGTATCATCAGGGGCCCCATAGGTAACAATTGACCCAAATTTGGTGTCAATCGGATTTGTGGTTATGGAGATATAAATTGCATGTAAGTCAATGGGATTTTTGAAAACATTTTTAATTTGCAATAACAGCGCCACCTATGGGCACATTAGGTTCCCCTTTGGTGCCTGGCATCAGGGGACCATGCTGAACAATTTGGCACTGGTTTCATGTCAATGTGACTTGTGGTTATAGAGGAACTAATTTTCTGGATTAAAGAGCGCCACCTAGGGGAGAGTTGCACCAAATTTTGCACAGGCCCTCAGGGGGCGTTACAAATTAGTGGTCCAAGTTTGGTGTGGATCGACCATTCCAATCCGAAGTTATGCCCTCACTTCCTGTTAGTAGCGTTTTTTCGCAAATATTTGTTAGCGTATAATTGCGACATTTTTAGTCGTATCAAAATTCCCTCTACAAAATTTGTAGAGCTCGGTCCAGAGATTATCCGTGCCAAGTTTCGTGTCGATCGGACTTGCGGCTTCGGAGGAGATGATTTTGGCCGGCTTGTCAGTTTCGCTGATGTAGCGAAAAAAAAGTCCAGGCGGAAATGGGCGTGGCCTATACCAGGAGATTCAGCACGATCCCCGAGCAGCGTGGATATAAGGTTTTTGATATCTGCCTTCATAGTGGGGAGTTCCAAGCCCAAACGCATTGACCTTGCTTATAGCGCCCCCTAGCAGTAGAAGTGTGCGAATTTTTGCGCCTGAGGTCATTGACAAAGACGTGACCTACCTTGTGAGTTTCGAGTGTGTAGCACTTACGGTCTAGGCCGCAGTATCGGTTTTCTTCACGGAAGAATAATAATAAAAACCAGAACGATTACAATAGGGTTCCCGCCGCCGTGAGTACGGGAACCGCGTTGTCCTGTAACGCGGGTTCCCAGCCCACTTCGGGCTTGGACCCCTAACTAGAACTGCGAGCAGTTGTAAGCGGGTCCAAGCCACCCGGCTCAGTCAGCCCCTCGCTCGAGGGCGCTGAAGTCGTCCCAGGCTACGGATGTCCTGCGTGAAGGCCCCGAGTGTGGTCCTGACGGGCAGCTCTGAACCGAGGCTAAACGCGGCGTGTTTGAAAATGCCATTGAAATGAATGGGCTTAGCGGCGGCGTTTGAGCTTCGATTCAGCGCCGCCTTTGGCGAATTGCACCAAATCAGCTCAGCTGTCATCGGGGCCCCTTGGTGAAGAAGTGACCCAAATTTGGTGTCGATCGAGACTCGCGGTAGTGGAGATATAAATTGCATGTAAGTGAATGGGAGTTTTTTGATATATGATGAACAGCGCCACCGTTTGGCGATTGAGACAAATTTGACACAGGCGTTTGGAAGTCATGCCGCATAAGGTCACCAAGTTTAGTGCGGATCGGCCTTTCCAAGCCTGAGATATGTTATACTTCCTGTTTGTAGCGTTTTTGCAAAGATTTGTTAGCTTGTTATTCGGCCGTTTTTTGTCGGATCAAAATTCCCTCTACAAACTTTCTTCAGGTCGGTCCAGAGATGGTCTGTGCAAAGTTTGGTGTCGATCGGACTTGCGGCTCGGAGGAGATGATTTCAGCCGGCTTGTCAGTTTTTGCGATATTAGCGATAAAAATGTAGGCGGAGTGGGCGTGGCTTACATCACGTGATTCACCTCAATCCCCAAACACGTAGACATAAGATGTATGAATGATGCGATGTATTTTGCCGTAGTTATGAGGCAAAATGTGCTTTGGTTGAAATTCCCATTGAAATGAATGGGGCATTTGAGCTTCGATTACAGCGCCACCGTTAGGCCGAACTGCACCAAATTTTTGTGGTGTCATCAGGGGCCCATGGGGAAGCATTGACCCAAATTTGGTTTGATTCGGACTTGTGGTTCTGGAGATATAAAATGAATGTGAAGTCAATGGGATTTTTTTGGGGTAGCGCCAACTAGCGGCGAATTGCATGAAATTTTGCACAGGCCTTCAGGGGGGTCTCCTATATAAGGTACTCAAGTTTGGTGTTGATCGGCCACTCCTAACCTGAGATCTGACATCACTTCCTTTTATTAGCGTTTTCGCAAAACGTTTGTTAGCGTAAAATTGCGACATTTTTTGTCGTATCAAAATTCCCTCTACAAAATTTGTAGAGCTCGGTCCAGAGATTATCCGTGCCAAGTTTCGGTGTCGATCGGACTTACGGCGTCGGAGGAGATGATTTTAGCCGGCTTGTCAGTTTTGCGATGTAGCTCGAAAAAAGTTTAGGCGGAAATGGGCGTGGCCTATACCACGAGATTCAGCTTGATCCCCGAACACGTGGATATAAGGTTTGTGAATATGCGACTTCGTATGTGGGAGTTACAGAGCGTTAAACTTAAAATGCTGTAGTAGCGCCCCTAGTGGTAGAAGTGTGCGAATTTTTGCGCCTGAGTTACGTGCAGTGAATGTGACCTACCCTGCGAGTTTCGCGTCCCTAGCATTTACGGGGTATGCTGCAGTATGCGTTTTATGCGGAAGAATAAAAATAATAATAAAACTAGAACTCGCGAGCAGTTGTAAGCGGGGTCCAAGCCACCTGTCGCCAGTTCAGCCCCAGCGCCAGCGCTGAAGTCGATCCGGCCCATCGACGTCCAGCGTGAGGTACCCGAGCGAGGTCTCGGCGAGACGCTCGAGCGGCGTAACGCGGCGTTTGAAAATGGCATTGAAAGCGAATGTGCTTAGCGGCGGCGTTTGAGCTTCGATTACGGCGGCGCCTTTTGGCCGAATCGCACCAAATCGCTCAGCTGTCATCGGGGCCCCTCGGTGAAGAAGTGACCCAAATTTGGTGTCGATCGGAGCTGCGGTAGTGGAGATATAAAATGCATGTAAGTCAATGGGAGTTATTTGATTTATGATGAACAGCGCCACCGTTTGGCCGATTGGCACCAAATTTGACACAGGCCTTCGGGAAGTCCAGCCGCATAAGGTCCCCAAGTTTGGTGTTGATCGGGCATTCCGAACCTTATCAAAATGTGTGCTGGTTTGAAATCCCATTCATTTCAATGGGGCTTCTGACCGGCTTTGAGCTTCGATTACAGCGGCAGCTTTGGCCGATCTGCACCAAATGTTTGTGGTATCATCAGGGCCCCTCGGTGAAGAAGTGACCCAAATTTGGTGTCGATCGCAGCTCGCGGTAGTGGAGATATAAAATGCATGTAAGTGAATGGGGTTTTTTAATATATGATGAACAGCGCCACCGTTTGGCCGATTGGCACCAAATTTGACACAGGCCTTCGGGAAGTCCAGCCGCATAAGGTCCCCAAGTTTGGTGTTGATCGGGCATTCCGAACCTTATCAAAATGTGTGCTGGTTTGAAATCCCATTCATTTCAATGGGGCTTCTGACCGGATTTGAGCTTCGATTACAGCGCCACCTTTAGGCCGATCTGCACCAAATTTTTGTGGTATCATCAGGGCCCCATGGGTAACAATTGACCCAAATTTGGTGTCAATCGGACCTGCGGTTCTGGAGATATAAAATGAATGTATGTCAATGGGAAAAAAATTTTTGTCTTTAAGCTGCAAAAACAGCGCCAACTATGGGCACATTAGGGTCCCCTTTGGTGCCTGGCATCAGGGGACCATGCTGAACAATTCGGCACTGGACTCATGTCAATGTGCCTTGTGGTTATGGAGGAACAAATTTTCTGGATTAAAGAGCGCCACCTAGGGGCCAGCTGCACCAAATTTTGCACAGGCCCTCAGGGGCCCATCCCAACTTAGTGGTCCAAGTTTGGTGTCGATCGGCCATTCCAAACTGAAGTTATGACCTTACTTCCTGTTAGTAGCGTTTTTCGCAAATGTTTGTTAGCGATATAATCGCGCCATTGTTTGTCGGATCAAAATTTCCTCTGCAAACTTTGTAGAGCTCGGTCCAGAGATTATCCGTGCCAAGTTTCGTGGCGATCGTACTTGTGGGTTCGGAGGAGTTAAGTAAAATAGGTTTTCAGTTTTCGCGATGTAGCTCACTAAAAGTTTAGGCGGAAATGGGCGTGGCCTATACCAGGAGATTCAGGTCGATCCCCCGAACGCGTGGATATAAGGTTTTTGATATATTCCTTCGTAGTCGAGAGGTCCAAGCCCAAACGCGTTGACCTTGCTTACAGCGCCCTAGCGGTGGAAGTGTGCGAATTTTGCGTCTGAGTTACTCTTGGGGCTGTGAAGCTACGTTGAGAGTTGCGCGTTTCTAGGAGTTACAGCGACCGCTGCAGTATGCGTTTATGCACGGAAGAAAAAAATAATAATAATAATAAAAAATCCGGTAAAAACAATAGGGTTCCCAGCCACTTGGTATGGGAACCGCTGTACTGCAAACGCTGGTTCCCAGCTCACCGGGCTTGGACCCTAACTAGAACTGCGAGCAGTTGTAAGCGGGTCCAAGCCACCCGTCGCCAGTCACTCGCCGGAGCGGCGCTGAAGTCGATCCGGCCCGCCATGATTAATTGTGCCATAATCAACAGGCCCCAGAGCAAAGGCGAGGCCCATGGAGCAGAAAAGGCCATAGTTGTAAATGAAAGTTGCTTGTGGTTATGGAGATCTGACATGAATGTAAGTCTATGGGAGTGTCGATTGATTTCGAGTAACCTAGAGGCCGATTGACACCAAATTTAACAGAGGGTTTTGGTAGGTCATGTCGCATAAGGTCACCAAGTTTGGTGTTGATCGGCCTTTTGAAGCCTAAGATATGTTATACTTTCTGTTTGTAGCGTTTTGCAAAGAGTTGATAGCTTGTAATTCGGCCGTTTTTTGTCGGATCAAAATTCCCTCTACAAACTTTCTTCGGCTTGGTCCAGAGATGGTCTGTGCAAAGTTTCGTGTCGATCGGACTTGCAGCTTCGGAGGAGTTAATTAAAATAGGTTTTCCAGTTTTCGCGATTTAGCAAAATGAAAATGTCATCGCCTAGAGGCGTGTCCTATACCATCAGAATCGGCTGAATCCCCCAAACACGTAGACATAAGATTTATGAATGTGCGATGTAGTTTGCCGTAGTTATGAGGCAAAATGTGCTTTGGTTGAAATTCCCATTGAAATGAATGGGGCATTTGCGCTTAGATTACAGCGCCACCTTGAGGCCGAAGTGCACCAATTTTTTGTGGTGTCATCAGGGGCCCATCAGAAACAATTGACCCAAATTTGGTTAGAATCAGACTTTTGGTTATGGAGATATGAGATGAATGTAAGTCAATGGGAATTTTTTTGGGTAGCGCCAACTAGCGGCGAAATGAACCAAATTTTGCAGAGGCCTTCTAGGGGGCAGGGCAGATAAGGTCCTCAAGTTTTGTGTTGATCGGCCTTTCCAAGCCAGAGTTATGTTATACTTCGGGTTTTTAGCGTTTTCGCAAATATTTGTTAGCCTGTAATTCGGCCTTTTTTTGTCGAATCAAAATTCCCTCTACAAACTTTCTTCGGCTTGCTCCAGAGATGGTCTGTGCAAAGTTTCGTGTTGATCGGACTTGCGGCTTCGGAGGAGTTAATTAAAATAGGTTTTCCATTTTTGCGATTTCGCGAAAATCAAATCGTCATCGCACATGAGGCGTGTCCTATACCGTCGGAATCGGGAGCATCCCCAAACACGTAGACATAAGATTTATGAATGTGCGATGTATTAGGCCGTAGTTATGAGGAAAAATGTGCTTTGGTTGAAAATCCCATTGAAATGAATGGGGCATTTAAGCTTAGATTACAGCGCCACCGTTAGGCCGAACTGCACCAAATTTTTGTGGTGTCATCAGGGGCCCATGGGTAACAATTGACCCAAATTTGGTTTGATTCGGATTTGTGGTTATGGAGATATAAATTGCATGTAAGTCAATGGGAAAAATGTTTTGGTCTGTAATCTGCAATAGCAGCGCCACCTATGGGCACATTAGGGTCCCCTTTGGTGCCTGGCATCAGGGGACCATGCTGAACAATTGGGCACTGGTTTCATGTCAATGTGACTTGTGGATATAGAGATACTAATTTTCTGGATTAAAGAGCGCCACCTAGGGGCGAGTGGCACCAATTTTGCAATGGGCCTCAGGGGGCGTCCCAAATGAATGGTCCAAATTTGGTGTCGATCGGCCATTCCAACCGAAGTTACTGACCTCACTTCCTGTTAATAGCTTTTTCGCAAACGTTTGTTAGCGTATAATTGCGCCATTTTTTGTCGGATCAAAATTCCCTCTACAAACTTTGTAGAGCTCGGTCCAGAGATTATCCGTGCCAAGTTTCGTGTCGATCGGACTTAGCGGCTTCGGAGGAGTTAATTAAAATAGGTTTTTCAGTTTTCGCGCTGTAGCTCGAAAAAAAGTTTAGGCGGAAATGGGCGTGGCCTATACCAGGAGATTCAGCTGGATCCCCCGAACGCTTGGATATAAGGTTTTGATATGTGCCACTGTATGTGGGATTGCGAGTGATTTGAATGTGCGAAATTTTGGGCCTTGCTTGTAGCGCCCCTAGTGGTAGAAGTGTGCAAATTTTTTTCGTGTGCGTCGTCTCATGGGCCTGAACCTACCCTCATGAGTTTCAGCGTCCCTGGCAGTTACGGTCCGGGCTGCAGTATTGGAATTGGCTAAAACGCACGGAAGAATAAAAGGAAGAATAATAAAAATCCTAACGAAACAATAGGGTTCCATGCCACTGTGGTATGGCCCCCGCGATGCCTTGCAATCGCTGGTTCCATGCTCACTCGGCTTGGACCCCTAACTAGAACTGCGAGCAGTTGTAAACGGGTCCAAGCCACCTGTCGCCAGTCGCCTCGCTGCGAGGGCTGAAGTCGTCCCGGCCGCCATGATTAATTGTGCTATAATCACGGGCCCCAGAGCCAAGATGGGGCCTGTGGAGCAGAAAAGGCCGTAGTTGTAAAATGAAAGTGGCTTGCGGTTATGGAGATCTGAAATGAATGTAAGTCAATGGGAATTTTTTGGGGTAGCGCCAACTAGCGGCTAACTGCCCCAAATTTTGCAGAGACCTTCGGGAGGTCATGTCGGATAAGGTCTCCAAGTTTGGTGTTGATCGGCCTTTCCAAGCCTGAGATATGTTATACTTTGTGTTTTTAGCGTTTTCGCAAATATTTGTTAGCCTGTAATTCGGCCGTTTTTTGTCGGATCAAAATTCCCTCTACAAACTTTCTTCGGCTCGGTCCAGAGATGGTCTGTGCAAAGTTTCGTGTCTATCGGACTTGCGGCTTCGGAGGAGTTAATTAAAATAGGTTTTTCACTTTTTGTGATAACGCAAAATGAAATCGTCATCGCACAGAGGCGTTTCCTATACCGTCGGAATCTTCAGAATCCCCCAAACACGTAGACATAATATTTATGAAAGTGCGATGTAGTTTGCCGTAGTTATGAGGCTAAATGTTCTTTGGTTGAAATTCCCATTGAAATGAATGGGGCATTTGCGCTTAGATTACAGCGCCACCTTCAGGCCGAAGTTTACCAAATTTCTGTGGTGTCATCAGGGCCCCATCAGAAACAATTGACCCAAATTTGGTTAGAATCAGACTTGTGGTTATGGAGATATGAGATGAATGTAAGTCAATGGGAATTTTTTTGGGTAGCGCCAACTAGCGGCGAAATGAACCAAATTTTGCAGAGGCCTTCTAGGGGGCAGGGCAGATAAGGTCCCCAAGTTTTGTGTTGATCGGCCTTTCCAAGCCAGAGTTATGTTATACTTTGTGTTTTAGCGTTTTCGCAAATATTTGTTAGCCTGTAATTCGGCCTTTTTTTGTCGAATCAAAATTCCCTCTACAAACTTTCTTCGGCTTGGTCCAGAGATGCTCTGTGCAAAGTTTCGTGTCGATCGAACTTGCGGCTTCGGAGGAGTTAATTAAAATAGGTTTTCCAGTTTTTGCGATTTCGCAAAATGAAATCGTCATCGCACAGAGGCGTGTCCTATACCATCGGAATCGTCACCATCCCCCAAACACGTAGACATAAGAATTATGATTGTGCGATGTGTTAGGCCGTAGTTATGAGGCAAAATGTGCTTTGGCTGAAATTCCCATTGAAATGAATGGGGCATTTGAGCTAGATAACAGCGCCACCGTTTGGCCGAACTGCACCAAATTTTTGTGGTGTGATCAAGGGCCCATGGGTAACAATTGACCCAAATTTGGTGTCAATCGGATTTGTGGTTATGGAGATATAAATTGCATGTAAGTCAATGGGAATTTTTTTTTCGTCTTTAATCTGCAATAGCAGCGCCACCTATGGGCACATTAGGGTCCATTTTGGTGCATGGCATCAGGGCACCATGCCAAACAATTCGGCACTGGTTTCATGTCAATGTGACTTGCGGTTATAGAGGAACTAATTTTCTGGATTAAAGAGCGCCACCTAGGGGCCAGCCACCCCAAATTTTGCACAGGCCCTCAAAGGCCCATCCCAACTGAGTGGTCCAAATTTGGTCTGGATCGGCCATTCCAAACCAAAGATCTGACCTCACTTCCTGTTACTAGCGTTTTTCGCAAACGATTGTTAGCGTATAATTGCGACATTTTTTGTGATATCAAAATTCCCTCTACAAACTTTGTAGAGCTCGGTCCAGAGATTATCCGTGCCAAGTTTCGTGCCGATCGGACTTGCGGCTTCGGAGGAGTTAATTAAAATAGGTTTTTCAGTTTTTGCGACGTAGCTCGAAAAAAGTTTAGGCGGAAATGGGCGGGGCCTATACCAGGAGATTCAGCTCGATCCCCCGAACGCGTGGATATAAGGTTTTTGGTATATTCCTTCGTAGTCGAGAGATCCAAGCCCAAACGCGTTGACCTTGCTTATAGCGCCCCTAGCGGTAGAAGTGTGCGAATTTTGCGCCTGAGGTACTCTTGGGGCTGTGAAGCTACGCTGAGAGTTTCAGCGTTTGTAGGAGTTACAGCGACCGCTGCAGTATGCGTTTTATGCGCGGAAGAAAAAAAAAATAGAACTAGAACTGCGAGCAGTTGTAAACGGGTCCAAGCCCCTGGCGCCAGTCGCCTCCAGCCGCTGGAGGCGCTGAAGTCGTCCCGGCCCGCCATGATTAATTGTGCCATAATCATGGGCCCCAGAGCAAAGACGGGCCTGTGGAGCAGAAAAGACCATAGTTGTAAATGAAAGTGGCTTGCGGTTATGGAGATCTGAAATGAATGTAAGTCAATGGGAATTTTTTTGGGTAGCGCCAACTAGTGCCTAACTGCACCAAATTTTGCACAGCCCTTCTAGGGGGCAGGGCAGATAAGGTCGTCAAGTTTTGTGTTGATCGGCCTTTCCAAGCCAGAGTTATGTTGTACTTCAAGTTTTAGCGTTTCGCAAATATTTGTTAGCCTGTAGTTCGGCCGCTTTTTGTCGAATCAAAATTCCCTCTACAAACTTTCTTCGGCTTGGTCCAGAGATGGTCTGTGCAAAGTTTCGTGTCGATCGGACTTGGCGGCTCGGAGGAGTTAATTAAAATAAGTTTTCCATTTTTTGCGATTTCACAAAATGAAATCGTCATCGCACAGAGGCGTGTCCTATACCATCGGAATCGGCAGTATCCCCCAAACACGTAGACATAACATTTATGAATGTGCGATGTATTAGGCCGTAGTTATGAGGCAAAATATGCTGTGGTTGAAAATCCCATTGAAATGAATGGGGCATTTGAGCTTAGATTACAGCGCCACCTTTAGGCGGAACTGCACCAAATGTTTGTGCTGTCATCAGGGCCCCATGGGTAACAATTGACCCAAATTTGGTTTGATTCGGACTTGTGGTTGTGGAGATATAAAATGAATGTAAAGTCAATGGGATTTTTTCGGGGTAGCGCCAACTAGCGGCGAATTGCACGAAATTTTGCACAGGCCTTCTAGGGGGCAGGGCAGATAAGGTCCTCAAGTTTTGTGTTGATCGGCCTTTCCAAACCAGAGTTATGTTATACTTCGTGTTTTTAGCGTTTTCGCAAATATTTGTTAGCCTGTAAATCGGCCGTTTTTTGTCTAATCAAAATTCCCTCTACAAACTTTCTTCGGCTTGGTCCAGAGATGGTCTGTGCAAAGTTTGGTGTCGATCGGAGTTGCGGCTTCGGAGGAGTTAATTAAAATAAGTTTTCCATTTTTTGCGATTTCGCAAAATGAAATCGTCATCGCACAGAGGCGTGTCCTATACCGTCGGAATCTGCAGTATCCCCCAAACACGTAGACATAAGAGTTATGAATGTGCGATGTATTAGGCCGTAGTTATGAGGCAAAATGTGCTGTGGTTGAAAATCCCATTGAAATGAATGGGGCATTTGAGCTTAGATTACAGCGCCACCGTTTGGCCGAACTGCACCAAATTTTGTGGTGTCATCAGGGGCCCATGGGTAACAATTGACCCAAATTTGGTGTCAATCGGATTTGTGGTTATGGAGATATAAATTGCATGTAAGTCAATGGGAAAATTTTTTTCGTCTGTAATCGGCAATAGCAGCGCCACCTATAGGCACATTAGGGTGCCCTTTAGTGCCTGAGCATCAGGGGACCATGCTGAACAATTGGGCACTGAGTTCATCGTCAATGTGACTTGTGGTTATAGCAGGAACTAATTTTCTGGATTAAAGAGCGCCACCTAGGGCTATTTGCACCAAATTTTGCACAGGCCCTCAGGGGGCGTCCCACATGAATGGTCCGAGTTTGGTGTCGATCGGCCATTCCAAACCGAAGATATGACATCAGTTAGCATTAGTAGCGCTTTTGCGAAACGTTTGTTAGCTTATAGTCGCGAACAGTTTTTGTGATATCGAAATCTGCGCTACAAACTCTGTATGAGCTCGTGTCCAGAGATGATCCGTGCCAAGTTTGCGTGTCGATCGGACTTTGCGGCTTCGGAGGAGTTAATTCAAAATAGGTTAGTCAGTTTTCGCGATGTAGCTCGAAAAAAGTTTAGGCGGAAATGGGCGTGGCCTATACCAGGAGATGCAGCTATGATCCCCGAACGCGTGGATATAAGGTTTTCCATATCCGCCTTCGTAGACGGGAGTTCCAAGCCCAAACGCGTTGACCTTTGCTTATAGCGCCCCTAGCAGTAGAAGTGTGCGGATTTTGCGCCTGAGTTACGTGCACTGAATGTGACCTACCCTGTGAGTTTCGCGTCCCTAGCAGTTACCGGCTAGGCTGCAGTAGTGGAATCGCGCACGGAAGAAAAAAAATAATAATAATAACTAGAACTGCGAGCAGTTGTAAACGGGGTCCAAGCCACCTGTCGCCAGTTGCCCCCTTCGCCCCGCGGAGGGCGCGAGAGTCGTCCCGGGCCCGCCATGATTAATTGTGCCATAATCACGGGCCCCAGAGCCAAGACGGGCCTGTGGAGCAGAAAAGACCATAGTTGTAAATGAAAGTGGCTTCGCGGTTATGGAGATCTGAAATGAATGTAAGTCAATGGGAATTTTTTTGGGTAGGCCAACTAGCGGCTAACTGCACCAAATTTTGCACAGCCCTTCTAGGGGCAGGGCAGATAAGGTCGTCAAGTTGTGTGTTGATCGGCCTTTCTAAGCTAGAGTTATGTTAAACTTTGTGTTTTAGCGTTTCAAGAAAGATTTGTTAGCCCGTAATTCGGCCGTTTTTTGTCGGATCAAAATTCCCTCTACAAACTTTCTTCGGCTCGGTCCAGAGATGGTCTGTGCAAAGTTTCGTGTCGATCGGACTTGCGGCTTCGGAGGAGTTAATTAAAATAGGTTTTCCAGTTTTTGCGATTTCGCAAAATGAAATTGTCATCGCACAGAGGCGTGTCCTATACCATCGGAATCGGCTGAATCCCCCAAACACGTAGACATAAGATTTATGAATGTGCGATGTAGTTTGCCGTAGTTATGAGGGAAAATGTAATTGACCTAAAAATCCCATTGAAATGAATGGGACATTTGAGCTTCAATTGTAGCGCCACCTTTAGGCCGAAGTGCACCAAATGTTTGTGTTGTCATCGGGGGCCAATCAGAAACAATTGACCCAAATTTGGTTAGAATCAGACTTGTGTTTATGGAGATATGAGATGAATGTAAGTCAATGGGAATTTTTTTTGGTAGCCAACTAGCGGGAAATGAACCAAATTTTGCAGAGGCCTTCTAGGGGGCAGGGCAGATAAGGTCCTCAAGTTTTGTGTTGATGGGCCTTTCCAAGCCAGAGTTATGTTATACTTCGTGTTCTTAGCGTTTTGGCAAATATTTGTTAGCCTGTAATTCGGCCTTTTTTGTCGAATCAAAATTCCCTCTACAAACTTTCTTCGGCTTGGTCCAGAGATGCTCTGTGCAAAGTTTCGTGTCGATCGGACTTGCGGCTTCGGAGGAGTTAATTAAAATAGGTTTTCCAGTTTTTGCGATTTCGCAAAATTAAAACGTAATCGCACAGAGGCGTGTCCTATACCATCAGAATCGGCAACATCCCCCAAACACGTAGACATAAGAATTATGAATGTGCGATGCAGTAGGCCTTAGTTATGAGGCAAAATGTGCTTTGGTTGAAAATCCCATTGAAATGAATGGGGCATTTAAGCTTAGATTACAGCGCCACCTTTAGGCCGAACAGCACCAATTTTTTGTGGTATGATCAGGGGCCCATGGGTAACAATTGACCCAAATTTGGTGTCAATCGGATTTGTGGTTATGGAGATATAAAATGAATGTAAGTCAATGGGATTTTTGAAAACATTTTTAATTTGCAATAGCAGCGCCACCTATGGGCACATCAGGTTCCCCTTTGGTGCCTGGCATCAGGGGACCAAGCTGAACAATTTGGCACTGGATTCATGTCAATGTGACTTATGGTTATAGAGGAACTAATTTTGTGGATTAAAGAGCGCCACCTAGGGGCGAGTTGCACCAAATTTTGCACAGGCCCTCAGGGGGGCGTCCCAAATGACTGGTCCAAATTTGGTTTCGATCGGCCATTCCAAACCAAAGATATGACCTCACTTCCTGTTAGTAGCGTTTTTTGCAAACGTTTGTTAGCATATAATTGCGCCATTTTTTGTGATATCAAAATTCCCTCTACAAACTTTGTAGAGCTCGGTCCAGAGATGATCCGTGCCAAGTTTCGTGTTGATCGGACTTGCGGCTTCGGAGGAGTTAATTAAAATAGGTTTTTCAGTTTTCGCGATGTAGCTCGAAAAAAGTTTAGGCGGAAATGGGCGTGGCCTATACCAGGAGATTCAGCTGGATCCCCCGAACGCGTGGATATAAAGTTTTTGATATACGCCTTCGTAGGCGGGAGTTCCAAGCCTAAACGCGAAAATTTTGTCATAGCGCCCCCTAGTGGTAGAAGTGTGCGGATTTTTTCGTATGCGATTATGGCAGTGAGCTGGACCTACCCTGTGAGTTTCGCGTCCCTAGCAGTTACGGGGTATGCTGCAGTATGCGTTTTATTCACGGAAGAATAAAAATAATAAAAATCCTAACGATTACAATAGGGTTCCCAGCCACTACGTGGTATGGGAACCGCGTTGCCTTGCAAACGCGGGTTCCCAGCCCACTTCGGGCTTGGACCCCTAATAAAAAAAAAAATAAAAATCCGAGTAAAAACAATAGGGTTCCCAGCCACTCGTGGTATGGGAACCGCTGCTACTTGCAAACGCTGGTTCCCAGCCCACTCGGGCTTGGACCCCTAATAAAATCCTAACGATTACAATAGGGTTCCCTGCCACTCGTGGTATGGGAACCGCTGTTACTGCAAACGCGGGTTCCCAGTCCACTTCGGGCTTGGACCCTAACTAGAACTGCAAGCAGTTGTAAGCGGGGTCCAAGCCCCTGGCTAAACTTCGCCCCAGCCCGCTGAGGCCGCTGAGTCGTCCCGGCTCCGCACCGTGCCGCTAAGGTGCCCGAGTCAGGTCTCGATGGGCCTTTCCAAACAGAGGCGAAACGTCCCGCGTTTGAAAATGGCATCGAAATGAATGGGATTTAGCGATAGATTTCGGCATCGATTACAGCGCCATCTTTAGGCCGATTTGCACCAAAATTTTCAGGTGTCATCAGGGCCCCAGTGGGAACATTTGACCCAAATTTGATATGAATCGGACTTGTGGTTACGGAGATATAAAATGCATGTGAGTGAATGGCAGTGTTTTTTCATAAATTTTTTATATAGTCACCTTTTGGCCGATTGACACCAAAATTCACACAGCAGTTCCAGAAGTCATGCCGCATAAGATACCCAAGTTTAGTGCTGGTCAGCCATTCCTAACCTAGGCAAATTGTGGCGTGGTTTGAAATCCCATTCATTTCAATGGGCTTTCTGAAGGGCTTTCAGCTTCTAGTATAGCGCCACCGTTTGGCCGAATTGTACCAAATTTTTCAGGTATCATCAGGGCCCCATGGGGAAGATTTGACCCAAGTTTGGTGTCAATTGGACCTGCGGTTCTGGAGATATAAAATGAATGGGAGTGAATGGGAGTGTTTTTTCATAAATTATTAATATATTCACCTTTTAGCCGATTGACACCAAATTTCACACAGCTGCTCCAGAAGTCATGCCGCATAAGATCCTGAAGTTTGGTGTTGATCGGCCAATCCTAACCAAGGCAAATTGTGGTGTGGTTTTAAAACCCATTCATTTCAATGGGACTTTTTCGGCATTCTAGCTTCCATTATAGCGCCACCTTTAGGCCGAATTTCACCAAATTTGTCAGGTTTCATCAGGGGCCCAGGGGGAACAATTGACGCGAATTTGGTGTCAATCGGACCTGCGGTTCCGGAGATATAAAATGAATGTAAGTCAATGGGATTTTTTTTTTCGTGTTTAATCGCCAATAACAGCGCCACCTATGGGCACATTAGGATGCACTTTGGTGCATAAGGTCAGGGGACCATGCTGAACAATTTGGCACAAAGTTCACGTCAATGCGACTTGCGGTTATACCAGAACTCATTTTTCGCGTTAAACAGCGCCACCTAGAGGCTAGTTGCACCAACTTTTGCAGAGGTCTTCAGGGGGGCGTCACACATAAGTCCTCCGAGTTTGGTGTCGATCGGCCATTTCAAAGCGAAGATATGACATCAGTTAGCATTACTAGCGTTTTGCGTGAATATTCGTTAGCTTATAGCCGGAAGAGTTTTTTGCGTATCGATCTGGGGAGCACAAGCCAGTATGATGTGTGTCCACAGATGCTCCGTGCCAAATTTGGTGTCGATCGGACTTGCGGTTTCGGAGGAGTTAATTCTGAGCGGCTAGTCAGTTTTCGCGATTTTGCGCGAAAAAAGTTTAGGCGGAAATGGGCGTGGCCTATACCACGTGATTCAGCATGATCCCCCGAACGCGTGGATATAAGGTTTTCCATATATTCCTTCGTAGGCGGGAGTGCCAAGCCCAAACGCGAAAAAATTTGTCACAGCGCCACCTAGTGGTAGACGTGTGCGAATTTTTGCGCCTGAGTTACGTGCACTGAACTTGACCTACACCGCGAACTTGGTGTCTCCAGCACTTACCGTCTAGGCTGCAGTAGTGGAATTAGGGACGGAAGAATAAAAAGAATAATAAAAACCCTAACGATTACAATAGGGTTCCATGCCACTTCGTGGTATGGCCCCCGCGATGCCTTGCAATCGCGGGTTCCATGCCCACTTCGGGCTTGGACCCCTAACTAGAACTGCAAGCAGTTGTAAGCGGGGTCCAAGCCCCGGCGTAACTTCGCCCTGGCCCCACGGAGTGCGCTGAAGTCGTCCGGCATCACGCACCTGCGCGCATAAGGTCCCCGAGTTAGGTCTCGACGGGCCGTTCCAAACAGAGGCGAAACGTCCCGTGTTTGAAAATGCCATCGAAATGAATGGGATTTAGCGATAAATTTCAGCATCGATTACAGCGCCATCTTTAGGCCGATTTGCACCAAATTTGTCAGGTGTCATCAGGGACGCAGTGGGAACATTTGACCCAAATTTGGTATGAATCGGACTTGTGGTTACGGAGATATAAAATGCATGTAAGTGAATGGCAGTGTTTTTCATAAATTATTAATATAGTCACCTTTTAGCCGATTGACACCAAATTTCACACAGCAGTTCCAGAAGTCATGCCGCATAAGATCCTCAAGTTTGGTGTTGATCGGCCATTCCTAACATAGGCAAATTGTGGCATGGTTTTAGAACCCATTCATTTCAATGGGACTTTTTAGGCGTTCCAGCTTCCATTATAGCGCCACCTTTAGGCTGAATTTCACCAAATTTATCAGGTATCATCATGGGCCCATGGAGAAGATATGACCCAAGTTTGGTGTCAATCGGACCTGCGGTTCTGGAGATATAAAATGAATGGGAGTGAATGGGAGTGATTTTTCAACAATTATTAATAGAGTCACCTTTTAGCCGATTGACACCAAATTTCACACAGCAGTTCCAGAAGTCATGCCGCATAACATACTCAAGTTTGGTGTTGATCGGCCATTCCTAACATAGGCAAATTGTGGCATGGTTTTAGACCCCATTCATTTCAATGGGACTTTTGGCATTCCAGCTTCCATTATAGCGCCACCTTTAGGCCGAATTCCACCAAATTTGTCAGGTGTCATCAGGGACCCATGGGGAAGACGTGACCCAAATTTGGTGTCAATCGGACCTGCGGTTCCGGAGATATAAAATGAATGTAAGTCAATGGGACTATTTTGTTCGTGTTTAACAGCGCCACCTATGGGCACATTAGGATGCATTTTGGTACATGAGGTCAGGGGACCATCCTGAACAATTTGGCACAAAGTTCACGTCAATGCGACTTGCGGTTATACCAGAACTAATTTCTTGCGTTAAACAGCGCCACCTAGAGGCTAGTTGCACCAAATTTTGCAGAGGCCTTCAGGGGGTCATCACACATAAATGCTCCGAGTTTGGTGTCGATCGGCCATTGCAATGCGAAGATATACATCTTTTAGTTTTGCTAGCGTTTTGCGTGAATATTCGTTAGCTTATAGCCGGAAGAGTTTTTCGCGTATCGATCTGGGGAGCACAAGCCAGTATGATGTGTGTCCAGAGATGGTCTGTGCCAAATTTGGTGTCGATTGCACTTGCGGTTTCGGAGGAGTTAATTCTGAGTGGCTAGTCAGTTTTCGCGATTTTGCGCAAAAACTATATAGGCGGAAATGGGCGTGGCCTATACCATGAGATGCAGCATGATCCCCCGAACGCGTGGATATAAAGTTTTTCCATATCCGCCTTCGTAGACGGGAGTTCCAAGCCCAAACGCGTTGACCTTGCTTATAGCGCCCCCTAGCAGTAGAAGTGTGCGAGTTTTCGGGCCTGAGTTACGTGCACTGAATGTGACCTACACCGCGAATTTCGCGTTTTCGCAATTACGGGGTATGCTGCAGTACTGGAACTAGGCACGGAAGAATAAGAATAATAATAATAACTAGAACTGCAATCAGTTGTAAGCGGGGTCCAAGCCCCCTGGCGAAACTCGCCCCCCAGCCCCGCGGAGGGCGCTGAAGTCGTCCCGGCTCCGCACCAGCGCCACGCAAGGTCCCCGAGTCGGGTCTCGACGGGCCTTTCCAAACAGAGGCGAAACGTCCCGCGTTTGAAAATGCCATCGAAATGAATGGGATTTAGCGATAAATTTCAGCATCGATTACAGCGCCATCTTTAGGCCGATTTGCACCAAATTTGTCAGGTGTCATCAGGGACGCAGTGGGAACATTTGACCCAAATTTGGTATGAATCGGACTTGTGGTTACGGAGATATAGAATGCATGTAAGTGAATGGCAGTGTTTTTTCATAAATTATTAATATAGTCACCTGTTGGCCGATTGACACCAAATTTCACACAGCAATTCCAGAAGTCATGCCGCATAAGATCCTCAAGTTTGGTGTTGATCGGCCATTCCTAACATAGGCAAATTGTGGCATGGTTTTAGAACCCATTCATTTCAATGGGACTTTTTCGGCGTTCCAGCTTCCATTATAGCGCCACCGTTTGGCTGAATTGTACCAAATTTATCAGGTATCATCATGGGCCCATGGGGAAGATTTGACCCAAATTTGGTGTCAATCGGACCTGCGGTTTCGGAGATATAAAATGAATGTAAGTGAATGGGGGTGTTTTTTCATAAATTATTAAAAGAGTCACCTTTTAGCCGATTGACACCAAATTTCACACAGCAGTTCCAGAAGTCATGCCGCATAACATCCTGAAGTTTGGTGTTGATCGGCCATTCCTAACATAGGCAAATTGTGGCATGGTTTTAGAACCCATTCATTTCAATGGGACATTTTTGGCATTCCAGCTTCCATTATAGCGCCACCTTTAGGCTGAATTTCACAAAATTTGTCAGGTGTCATCAGGGCCCCAGGGGGAAGAATTGACCCAAATTTGGTGTCAATCGGACCTGCGGTTCCGGAGATATAAAATGAATGTAAGTCAATGGGATTGTTTTTTTCGTGTTTAATCCCCAATAACAGCGCCACCTATGGGCACATTAGGATGCACTTTGGTACATGAGGTCAGGGGACCATCCTGAACAATTTGGCACAAAGTTCACGTCAATGCGACTTGCGGTTATACCAGAACTAATTTCTTGCGTTAAACAGCGCCACCTAGAGGCTAGTTGCACCACATTTTGCACAGGCCCTCAGGGGGGCGTCCCACATAAGTCCTCCGAGTTTGGTGTCGATTGGCCATTCCAAACCGAAGATATGACATCAGTTAGCATTAGTAGCGTTTTGCGTGAATATTCGTTAGCTTATAGCCGGAAGAGTTTTTCGTGTATCGATCTGGGGAGCACAAGCCAGTATGCTGTGTGTCCAGAGATGGCCTGTGCCAAATTTGGTGTCGATCGGACTTGCGGTTTCGGAGGAGTTAATTCTGAGCGGCTAGTCAGTTTTCGCGATTTTGCGCGAAAAAAGTCTAGGCGGAAATGGGCGTGGCCTATACCACGTGATTCAGCATGATCCCCCGAACGCGTGGATATAAGGTTTTCCATATATTCCTTCGTAGGCGGGAGTGCCAAGCCCAAACGCGAAAAAATTTGTCACAGCGCCACCTAGTGGTAGACGTGTGCGAATTTTTGCGCCTGAGTTACGTGCACTGAACTTGACCTACACCGCGAACTTGGTGTCTCCAGCACTTACCGTCTAGGCTGCAGTAGTGGAATTAGGGACGGAAGAATAAAAAGAATAATAAAAACCCTAACGATTACAATAGGGTTCCATGCCACTTCGTGGTATGGCCCCCGCGATGCCTTGCAATCGCGGGTTCCATGCCCACTTCGGGCTTGGACCCCTAATAATAACTAGAACTGCAAGCAGTTGTAAGCGGGGTCCAAGCCTCCTGGCGAAACTGCCGCCTCGCCGAGGGCTGCAGCGAAGTCGTCCGATTGACACCAAAATTCACACAGCAGTCCCAGAAGTCATGCCGCAAAAGACCCTGAAGTTTGGTGTTGATCGGCCATTCCTAACATAGAGAAATTGTGGCGTGGTTTGAAATCCCATTCATTTCAATGGGACTTTTTCGTGGCATTTGAGCTTCAATTATAGCGCCACCGCTTGGTCGAATTGTACCAAATTTGTCAGGTATCATCTTGGGCCCATGGGGAAGATTTGACCCAAGTTTGGTGTCAATCGGACCTGCGGTTCTGGAGATATAAAATGAATGGGAGTGAATGGGAGTGATTTTTCATAAATTATTAATATATTCACCTTTTAGCCGATTGACACCAAATTTCACACAGCAGTTCCAGAAGTCATGCCGCATAAGATCCTGAAGTTTGGTGTTGATCGGCCATTCCTAACCTAGGAAAATTGTGGTGTGGTTTGAAGTCCCATTCATTTCAATGGGCTTTCTGAAGGGCTTTCAGCTTCAATTATAGCGCCACCGTTTGGCCGAATTGTACCAAATTTTCAGGTATCATCAGGGCCCCATGGGGAAGATTTGACCCAAGTTTGGTGTCAATTGGACCTGCGGTTCTGGAGATATAAAATGAATGGGAGTGAATGGGAGTGTTTTTCATAAATTATTAATATATTCACCTTTTAGCCGATTGACACCAAATTTCACACAGCTGTTCCAGAAGTCATGCCGCATAAGATCCTGAAGTTTGGTGTTGATCGGCCATTCCTAACCTAGGCAAATTGTGGCATGGTTTGAAATCCCATTCATTTCAATGGGACATTCTTGGCATTCCAGCTTCCATTACAGCGCCGCCTTTTGGCCGAATTGTACAAAACTTGTCAGGTGTCATCAGGGCCCCATGGGGAAGAATTGACCCAAATTTGGTGTCAATCGGACCTGCGGTTCTGGAGATATAAAATGAATGTAAGTCAATGGGATTTTTTTTTTCGTGTTTAATCGCCAATAACAGCGCCACCTATGGGCACATTAGGATGCACTTTGGTGCCTGAGGTCAGGGGACCATGCTGAACAATTTGGCACAAAGTTCACGTCAATGCGACTTGCGGTTATACCAGAACTAATTTTTAGCGTTAAACAGCGCCACCTAGAGGCTAGTTGCACCAACTTTTGCAGAGGCCTTCAGGGGGGCTTCCCACATAAGTGCTCCGAGTTTGGTGTCGATCGGCCATTCCAAACCGAAGATATGACATCAATTAGCATTAGTAGCGTTTTGCGTGAATATTCATTAGCTTATAGCCGGAAGAGTTTTTCGCGTATCAATCTGGGGAGCACAAGCCAGTATGATGTGTGTCCAGAGATGGTCCGTGCCAAATTTGGTGTCGATCGGACTTGCGGTTTCGGAGGAGTTAATTCTGAGCGGCTAGTCAGTTTTCGCGATGTAGCTCGAAAAAAGTTTAGGCGGAAATGGGCGTGGCCTATACCACGTGATTCAGCAGGATCCCCGAACGCGTGGATATAAGGTTTTCCATATCCGCCGTGAGACGGGAGTTCCAAGCCCAAACGCCGAAAAATTTGTCACAGCGCCACCTAGCGGTAGACGTGTGCGAATTTTGTGTCTGAGGTACTCTTGGGCCTGTTTACCTACATCGCGAAATTCGCGTTCCTAGCATTTACGGGGTATGCTGCAGTAGTGGAATCGTGCACGGAAGAAAAAAAATAATAAAAATCCTAACGAATACAATAGGGTTCCCTGCCACTTCGTGGTATGGGAACCGCGTTGCCTTGCAAACGCGGGTTCCCAGCCCACTTCGGGCTTGGACCCCTAAAAATCCTAACGAAAACAATAGGGTTCCATGCCACTTCGTGGTATGGCACCCGCGATGCCTTGCAATCGCGGGTTCCATGCCCACTTCGGGCTTGGACCCCTAACTAGAACTGCAAGCAGTTGTAAGCGGGGTCCAAGCCCCTGGCGAAACTTCGCCCCAGCCCGCTGGAGGGCGCTGAAGTCGTCCGATTGACACCAAAATTCACACAGCAGTTCCAGAAGTCATGCCGCATAAGATCCTGAAGTTTAGTGCTGGTCAGCCATTCCTAACCTAGGCAAATTGTGGTATGGTTTGAAATCCCATTCATTTTAATGGACTTTTTCGTGGCATTTGAGCTTCAATTATAGCGCCACCGTTTGGCCGAATTGTACCAAATTTTTCAGGTATCATCAGGGACCCATAGGTAACAATTGACCCAAATCTGGTGTCAATCGGACCTGCGGTTCCGGAGATATAGAATGAATGTAAGTCAATGGGAGTGTTTACGGCATTCCAGCTTCCATTATAGCGCTACCTTTTGGCCGAATTGTACCAAATTTTTCAGGTGTCATCAAGGGCCCAGGGGGAAGAATTGACCCAAGTTTGGTGTCAATCGGACCTCCGGTTCCGGAGATATAAAATGAATGTAAGTGAATGGCAGTGTTTTTTCATAAATTATTTCTATAGTCACCTTTTGGCCAATTGACACCAAAATTTACACAGCATTTTCAGAAGTCATGCCGCATAAGATCCTGAAGTTTGGTGTTGATCAGCTATTCCTAACCTAGGCAAATTGTGGCCTGGTTTGAAATCCCATTCATTTCAATGGGCTTTCTGAAGGGCTTTGAGGTTCAATTATAGCGCCACCGCTTGGCCGAATTGTACCACATTTTCAGGTATCATCAGGGCCCCATGGGGAAGATTTGACCCAAGTTTGGTGTCAATTGGACCTGCGGTTCTGGAGATATAAAATGAATGGGAGTGAATGGGAGTGATTTTTCATAAATTATTTATATAATCACCTTTTAGCCAATTGACACCAAATTTCACACAGCAGTTCCAGAAGTCATGCCGCATAAGATCCTGAAGTTTGGTGTTGATCGGCCATTCCTAACCTAGGCAAATTGTGGCGTGGTTTTAAATCCCATTCATTTCAATGGGACTTTTTCGGCATTCCAGCTTCCATTATAGCGCCACCTTTTGGCGAAATATCACAAAATTTGTCAGGTGTAATCACAGGCCCATGGGGAAGATTTGTCCTGAATTTGGTGTCAATCGGACCTGCGGTTCTGGAGATATAAAATGAATGTAAGTCAATGGGATTTTTTTTTTCGCCAATAACAGCGCCACCTATGGGCACATTAGGATGCACTTTGGTGCATAAGGTCAGGGGACCATCCTGAACAATTTGGCACAAAGATCATGTCAATGCGACTTGCGGTTATACCAGAACTAATTTTCTGGATTAAAGAGCGCCACCTAGAGGCTAGTTGCACCAAATTTCGCACAGGCCCTCAGGGGCGTCCCACATAAGTCCTCCGAGTTTGGTTTCGATCGGCCATTGCAAAGCCGAAGATATGACTTCAGTTAGCGCTACTACCGCTTTATGCGTGAATATTCGTTAGCTTATAACGTTAAGAGTTTTTCAGCGATCGATCTGGGGAGCACAAGCCAGTATGATGTGTATCCAGAGATGGTTCATGCCAAATTTGGTGTCAATCGGACTTAGCGGTTTCGAGGAGTTAATTCTGAGCTGCTAGTCAGTTTTCGCGATGTAGCTCGAAAAAAGTCTAGGCGGAAATGGGCGTGGCCTACACCCGGCGATTCAGCATGTTCCCCGAACGCGTGGATATAAGGTTTTGAATATGCGCTTTCATGATGTGGGAGTTATTGCGACTTGAATGTAAAAGTGTTGGACGTTGCTTATAGCGCCCCTAGCGGTAGAAGTGTGCGAGTTTCGGTCTGAGTTACGTGCACTGAATGTGACCTACACCGCCAATTTCGCTTTCGCAATTACGGGGTATGCTGCAGTAGTGGAACTAGGCACGGAAGAATAAAAATAATAATAATAATAAAAATCCTAACGAAAACAATAGGGTTCCCTGCCACTTCGTGGTATGGGAACCGCTGCTTACTAAACGCTGGTTCCCAGCCCACTTCGGGCTTGGACCCTAATAACTAGAACTGCAAGCAGTTGTAGCGGGTCCAAGCCCCTGGCTAAACTTCGCCCCAGCCCCCGCTGAGGCGCTGCGAAGTCGTCCCGGCGTCCGCACCGCGTGCCGCATAAGGTGCCCGAAGTCAGGTCTCGATGGGCCGTTCCAAAGAGAGGCAAAACGTCCCGCGTTTGAAAATGGCATCGAAATGAATGGGATTTAGTGATAGATTTCGGCATCGATTACAGCGCCATCTTTAGGCCGATTTGCACCAAAATTTTCAGGCGTCATCAGGGCCCCAGTGGGGAACATTTGACCCAAATTTGATATGAATCGGACTTGTGGTTACGGAGATATAAAATGCATGTGAGTGAATGGCAGTGTTTTTTCATAAATTTTTTATATAGTCACCTTTTGGCCGATTGACACCAAAATTCACACAGCAGTTCCAGAAGTCATGCCGCATAAGATCCTGAAGTTTGGTGTTGATCGGCCATTCCTAACATAGGCAAATTGTGGCATGGTTTTAGAACCCATTCATTTCAATGGGACTTTTTCGGCGTTCCAGCTTCCATTATAGCGCCAGCTTTAGGCTGAATTTCACCAAATTTATCAGGTATCATCATGGGCCCATGGGGAAGATTTGACCCAAATTTGGTGTCAATCGGACCTGCGGTTCTGGAGATATAAAATGAATGTAAGTGAATGGGGGTGTTTTTTCAACAATTATTAATAGAGTCACCTTTTAGCCGATTGACACCAAATTTCACACAGCTGCTCCAGAAGTCATGCCGCATAAGATCCTGAAGTTTGGTGTTGATCGGCCATTCCTAACCTAGGCAAATTGTGGCGTGGTTTTAAACCCCATTCATTTCAATGGGACATTTTTGGCATTCCAGCTTCCATTACAGCGCCGCCTTTAGGCCGAATTGTACAAAACTTGTCAGGTGTCATCAGGGCCCCATGGGGAAGATTTGACCCAAATTTGGTGCCAATCGGACCTGCGGTTCCGGAGATATAAAATGAATGTAAGTCAATGGGATTTTTTTTTTCGTGTTTAATCGGCAATAACAGCGCCACCTATGGGCACATTAGGATGCACTTTAGTGCATGAGGTCAGGGACCATCCTGAACAATTTGGCACAAAGTTCACGTCAATGCGACTTGCGGTTATACCAGAACTAATTTCTTGCGTTAAACAGCGCCACCTAGAGGCTAGTTGCACCAAATTTTGCAGAGCCCCTCAGGGGGGCGTCCCACATAAGTGCTCCGAGTTTGGTGTCGATCGGCCATTTCAAAGCGAAGATATGACATCAGTTAGCATTACTAGCGTTTTGCGTGAATATTCGTTAGCTTATAGCCGGAAGAGTTTTTTGCGTATCGATCTGGGGAGCACAAGCCAGTATGATGTGTGTCCAGAGATGATCCATGCCAAATTTGGTGTCGATTGGACTTGCGGTTTCGGAGGAGTTAATTCTGAGCGGCTAGTCAGTTTTCGCGATGTAGCTCGAAAAAAGTCTAGGCGGAAATGGGCGTGGCCTATACCACGTGATTCAGCAGGATCCCCCGAACGCGTGGATATAAAGTTTTTCCATATCCGCCTTGAGACGGGAGTTCCAAGCCCAAACGCGTTGACCTTGCTTATAGCGCCCCTAGCAGTAGAAGTGTGCGAAGTTTCGGGCCTGAGTTACGTGCACTGAATGTGACCTACACCGCTGAAATTTGCGTTTCGCAATTACGGGTATGCTGCAGTAGTGGAACTAGGCACGGAAGAATAAAAATAATAATAACTAGAACTGCGCAGCAGTTGTAAACGGGTCCAAGCCACCTGTTGCCAGTCGCCCCTCGCCCGCTGAGGGCGCTGAAGTCGTCCCGGCGCTCCGTCGACGTCCCGCGTGAGGTCCCCGAACGAGGTCCCGACGGGTCGCTCGAACCGAGGCTAAACGCTGCGTGTTTGAAAATGCCATTGAAATGCGCTTGAGCTTCGACACGGCGCGCTTTTGGCCGAATTGCACCAAATCGCCAGCTGTCATCGGGCCCCTTGGTGAAGAAGTGACCCAAATTTTGTGTAAATCGGAGCTGCGGTTGTGGAGATATAAAATGCATGTAAGTCAATGGGAGTTTTTGATATATGTTGAACAGCGCCACCGCTTTGGCCGATTGGCACCAAATTTGACACAGGCCTTCGGAGGTCATGTCGGAAAAGGTCCCCAAGTTTGGTGTTGATCGCCATTCCAAAGCTTGTGAAAAGTGTGCTGGTTTGAAATCCCATTCATTTCAATGGGGCTTCTGACGGCATTTCAGCTTCGATTGTAGCGCCACCTTTAGGCCGAACTACACCAAATTTTTATGGTATCATCAGGGCCCCATGGGGAACATTTGACCCAAATTTGGTGTCAATCGGACCTCGCGGTTCTGGAGATATAAAATGAATGTAAGTGAATGGGAAAAAAAATTCGTGTTTAAGCTGCAATAACAGCGCCACCTATGGGCACATTAGGGTCCCCTTTGGTGCCTGGCATCAGGGGACCATGCTGAACAATTCGGCACTGGATTCATGTCAATGTGACTTGTGGTTATGGAGGAACTAATTTTCTGGATTAAAGAGCGCCACCTAGGGGCCAGCCACACAAAATTTTGCACAGGCCCTCAGGGTCCCATCCCAACTGAGTGTTCCAAGTTTGGTGTCGATCGGCCATTCCAAACAGAAGTTATGCCCTCACTTCCTGTTAGTAGCGTTTTTCGCAAACGTTTGTTAGCGTATAATTGCGACAGTTTTTTTCGGATCAAAATTTCCTCTACAAACTTTGTAGAGCTCGGTCCAGAGATTATCCGTGCCAAGTTTCGTGGTCGATCGGACTTGCGGTTTCGGAGGAGTTAATTAAAATAGGTTTTTCAGTTTTCGCGATGTAGCTCGAAAAAAGTTTAGGCGGAAATGGGCGTGGCCTATACCAGGAGATTCAGCTGGATCCCCGAACGCGTGGATATAAGGTTTTGGTATACGCCTACGTAGTCGAGAGTTCCAAGCCCAAACGCGTTGACCTTGCTTACAGCGCCCCTAGCGGTAGAAGTGTGCGAGTTTTTGGGGCTGAGTTACGTGCAGTGAATGTGACGCTACCCTGGGAGTATCGCGTTCCTAGGAGTTACAGCTAACGCTGCAGTATGCGCTTTATGCACGGAAGAAAAAAATAATAAAACTAGAACTGCGAAGCAGTTGTAAACGGGGTCCAAGCCACCTGTCGCCAGTCGCCCCCCTCGCTCCGCGGAGGGCGCGTGAGTCGTCCCGGGCCCGCCATGATTAATTGTGCCATAATCACGGGCCCCAGAGCCAAGACGGGCCTGTGGAGCAGAAAAGACCATAGTTGTAAATGAAAGTGGCTTTGCGGTTATGGAGATCTGAAATGAATGTAAGTCAATGGGAATTTTTTGGGTAACGCCAACTAGCGGCTAACTGCCCCAAATTTTGCACAGACCTTCGGGAGGTCATGTGGGATAAGGTCTCCAAGTTTGGTGTTGATCGGCCATTCCAAGCCTGAGATATGTTATACTTTGTGTTTTTAGCGTTTTCGCAAATATTTGTTAGCCTGTAATTCGGCCGCTTTTTGTCGGATCAAAATTCCTCTACAAACTTTCTTCGCTCGGTCCAGAGATGGTCTGTGCAAAGTTTCGTGTCTATCGGACTTGCCGGCTTCGGAGGAGTTCATTAAAATAGGTTTTGAGTTTTTGTGATATCGCAAAATGAAATCGTCATCGCACAGAGGCGTGTCCTATACCGTCGGAATCGTCAGAATCCCCCAAAAACGCGTAGACATAAGATTTATTAATGTGCGATGTAGTTTGCCGTAGTTATGAGGCAAAATGTGCTTTGGTTGAAATTCCCATTGAAATGAATGGGGCATTTGGCGCTTAGATTACAGCGCCACCTTTAGGCCGAAGTTTACCAAATTTTTGTGGTGTCATCAGGGCCCCATCAGAAACAATTGACCCAAATTTGGTTAGAATCAGACTTGTGGTTATGGAGATATGAGATGAATGTAAGTCAATGGGAATTTTTTGGGTAGCGCCAACTAGCGGTGAAATGAACCAAATTTTGCAGAGGCCTTCTAGGGGCAGGGCAGATAAGGTCCTCAAGTTTTGTGTTGATCGGCCTTTCCAAGCCAGAGTTATGTTATACTTCGTGTTTTAGCGTTTCGCGAAATATTTGTTAGCCTGTAATTCGGCCTTTTTTTGTCGAATCAAAATTCCCTCTACAAACTTTCTTCGGCTTGGTCCAGAGATGCTCTGTGCAAAGTTTGGTGTCGATCGGACTTGCGGCTTCGGAGGAGTTAATTAAAATAGGTTTTCCGGTTTAGCGATTTACGCAAAATGAAAACGTCATTGCACAGAGGCGTGTCCTACACCATCGGAATCGGCAGCATCCCCAAACACGTAGACATAAGATTTATGAATGTGCGATGTAGTAGGCCGTAGTTATGAGGCAAAATGTGCTTTGGTTGAAATTCCCATTGAAATGAATGGGGCATTTGAGCTTCGATTGTAGCGCCACCTTTTGTCCGAACTGCACCAAATTTTTATGGTGTCATCAGGGGCCCATGGGTAATAATTGACCCAAATTTGGTGTCAATCGGATTTGTGGTTATGGAGATATAAAATGAATGTAAGTCAATGGGATTTTTGAAATTTGAAATAACAGCGCCACCTATGGGCACATTATGTTCCCCTTTGGTGCCTGGCATCAGGGGACCATGCTGAACAATTTGGCACTGGTTTCATGTCAATGTGACTTGTGGTTATAGAGGAACAAATTTTCTGAATTAAAGAGCGCCACCTAGGGGCGAAGTTGCACCAAATTTTGCACAGGCCCTCAGGGCCCATCCCAACTTAGTGGTCCAAGTTTGGTGTCGATCGGCCATTCCAAAGCGAAGATATGACCTCAGTTCCTGTTAATAGCGTTTTTGCAAACGTTTGTTAGCGTATAATTGCGCCATTTTTTGTCGGACCAAAATTCCCTCTACAAACTTTGTAGAGCTCGGTCCAGAGATTATCCGTGCCAAGTTTGGTGTCGATCGGACTTGCGGCTTCGGAGGAGTTAATTAAAATAGGTTTTTCAGTTTTAGCGACGTAGCTCGAAAAAAAGTCTAGGCGGAAATGGGCGTGGCCTATACCAGGAGATTCAGCTGGATCCCGCGAACGCGTGGATATAAGGTTTTGATATACGCCCTCATAGTCGAGAGATCCAAGGCCAAACGCGTTGACCTTTGCGTGATAGCGCCCCTAGTGGTAGAAGTGTGCGAATTTTTAGCCTGAGGTCATCGACAAAGACGTGACCTACCTTGTGAGTTTCGCGTCCCTAGCAGTTACGGGGTATGCTGCAGTATGCGTTTTGTTCAAGAAGAATAAAAATAATAAAAGCGAGAGCGAAAACAATAGGGTTCCCAGCCACTTGTGGTATGGGAACCGCGTTGCTGCAAACGCTGGGTTCCCAGCTCACTTCGGGCTTGGACCCTAACTAGAACTCGCGAAGCAGTTGTAAGCGGGGTCCAAGCCTCCCGGCGAAACTCGCCCCCCAGCCCCCGCGGAGGGCGCGCGAAGTCGTCCCGATTGACACCAAAATTCACACAGCAGTTCCAGAAGTCATGCCGCATAAGATACCCAAGTTTAGTGCTGGTCAGCCCTTCCTAACCTAGGCAAATTGTGGCGTGGTTTGAAATCCCATTCATTTCAATGGGACTTTTTCGTGGCATTTGAACTTGCATTATAGCGCCACCGTTTGGCCGAATTGTACCAAATTTTTCAGGTATCATCAGGGACTCAGGGGGAAGATTTGACCCAAGTTTGGTGTCAATTGGACCTGCGGTTCTGGAGATATAAAATGAATGGGAGTGAATGGGAGTGTTTTTTCATAAATTATTTATATAGTCACCTTTTGGCCGATTGACACCAAAATTCACACAGCAGTTCCAGAAGTCATGCCGCATAAGATCCTGAAGTTTAGTGCTGGTCAGCCATTCCTAACCTAGGCAAATTGTGGCGTGGTTTGAAATCCCATTCATTTCAATGGGCTTTCTGACGGCATTTGAGCTTCCATTATAGCGCCACCTTTGGCCCAAATTTCACCAAACTGTCAGGGTGTCATCAGGGTCCCACGGGGAAGAATTGATCCACATTTGGTATAAATAGGAGTTGTGGTTACGGAGATATAAAACGCATGCAAGTGAATGGGAGTGTTTTTTCATAAATTATTAAAATATTCACCTTTTAGCCAATTGACACCAAGTTTCACACAGACCTTACTGAAGTCATGCCGCATAAGGTCCCCAAGTTTGGTGTTGATCGGCCATTCCTAACCTAAGGCAAAATGTGCCATGTATTGAAATCCCATTCATTTCAATGGGGCTTTCCACGGCAATCCAGCTTCCATTATAACGCCACCGTTTGGCCGAATTGTACCAAATTTGTCAGGTGTCATCAAGGGCCCAGGGGGAAGAATTGACGCAAAATTGGTGTCAATCGGACCTCCGGTTCCGGAGATATAAAATGAATGTAAGTGAATGGCAGTGTTTTTTCATAAATTATTTCTATAGTCACCTTTTGGCCAATTGACACCAAAATTTACACAGCATTTTCAGAAGTCATGCCGCATAAGATCCTGAAGTTTGGTGTTGATCAGCTATTCCTAACCTAGGCAAATTGTGGCCTGGTTTGAAATCCCATTCATTTCAATGGGCTTTCTGAAGGGCTTTGAGGTTCAATTATAGCGCCACCGTTTGGCCGAATTGTACCACATTTTTCAGGTATCATCAGGGCCCCATGGGGAACATTTGACCCAAATTTGGTGTCAATCGGACCTGCGGTTCTGGAGATATAAAATGAATGTAAGTGAATGGGAAAAAAAAATTCGTGTTTAAGCTGCAATAACAGCGCCACCTATGGGCACATTAGGGTCCCCTTTGGTGCCTGGCATCAGGGGACCATGCTGAACAATTCGGCACTGGATTCATGTCAATGTGACTTGTGGTTATGGAGGAACTAATTTTCTGGATTAAAGAGCGCCACCTAGGGGCCAGCCACACAAAAATTTTGCACAGGCCCTCAGGGTCCCATCCCAACTGAGTGTTCCAAGTTTGGTGTCGATCGGCCATTCCAAACAGAAGTTATGCCCTCACTTCCTGTTAGTAGCTGTTCGCAAACGTTTGTTAGCGTATAATTGCGACAGTTTTTTTCGGATCAAAATTTCCTCTACAAACTTTGTAGAGCTCGGTCCAGAGATTATCCGTGCCAAGTTTCGTGTCGATCGGACTTGCGGTTTCGGAGGAGTTAATTAAAATAGGTTTTTCAGTTTTCGCGATGTAGCTCGAAAAGTTTGGGCGGAAATGGGCGTGGCCTATACCAGGAGATTCAGCTGGATCCCCGAACGCGTGGATATAAGGTTTTGGTATACGCCTTCGTAGTCGAGAGTTCCAAGCCCAAACGCGTTGACCTTTGCTTACAGCGCCCCTAGCGGTAGAAGTGTGCGAGTTTTGGGGCTGAGTTACGTGCAGTGAATGTGACGTACCCTGGGAGTATCGCGTTCCTAGGAGTTACAGCGACCGCTGCAGTATCGCTTTATGCACGGAAGAAAAAAATAATAAAACTAGAACTGCGAAGCAGTTGTAAACGGGTCCAAGCCACCTGTCGCCAGTCGCCTCCACTCGCTGAGGGCTGCTGAAGTCGTCCCGGCTCACCGACGTCCCGCTGTGAGGTCCCCGAAGTGAGGTCCCGACGGCCTCCTCGAACGGAGGTGAAACGCGGCGTGTTTGACAATGCCATTGAAACGAATGGGCTTAGCGATGGCGCTTGAGCTTAGATTACGGCGCCGCTTTTGGCGAATCGCACCAAATTGCTCAGCTGTCATCGGGGCCCCTTTGGTGAAGAAGTGACCCAAATTTGGTGTGGATCGGAGCTGCGGTACTGGAGATCTAAAATGCATGTAAGTGAATGGGAGTTTTTTGATATATGATGAACAGCGCCACTGTTTGACCGAATAACACCAAATTTTACACAGGTATTCGGGAGGTCATGTCAGATAAGGTCTCCAAGTTTGGTGTTGATCGGGCATTGCAAAGCTTGTAAAATGTGTGGTGGTTCGAAATCCCATTCATTTCAATGGGGTTTCTGACGGCATTTCAGCTTCGATTACAGCGCCACCTTTGGCCGAATGGCACCAAATTTTTGTGGTATCATCAGGGGCCCAGGAGTAAGAATTGACCCAAATTTGGTGCCATTCGAGTTGCGGTAGTGGAGATATAAAATGCATGCAAGTGAATGGGAGTTATTTCATATGTGATGAACAGCGCCACCGTTTGGGCGATTGGCACCAAATTTGACACAGGCCTTCGGGAGGTGATGTCGCATAAGGTCCCCAAGTTTGGTGTTGATCGGCCATTCCAAAGCTTGTGAAAAGTGTGCTGGTTTGAAATCCCATTCATTTCAATGGGGCTTCTGACCGGATTTGAGCTTCAATTACAGCGCCACCTTTAGGCCGATCTGCACCAAATTTTTGTGGTATCATCAGGGCCCCATGGGTAACAATTGACCCAAATTTGGTGTCAATCGGACCTGCGGTTCTGGAGATATAAAATGAATGTATGTCAATGGGAAAAAAATTTTTGTCTTTAAGCTGCAAAACAGCGCCAACTATAGGCACATTAGGGTCCCCTTTGGTGCCTGGCATCAGGGACCATGCTGAACAATTCGGCACTGGACTCATGTCAATGTGCCTTGTGGTTATGGAGGAACTAATTTTCTGGATTAAAGAGCGCCACCTAGGGGCCAGCTGCACCAATTTTGCACAGGCCCTCAGGGGCCCATCCCAACTTAGTGGTCCAAGTTTGGTGTCGATCGGCCATTCCAAACTGAAGTTATGACCTTACTTCCTGTTAGTAGCGTTTTTCGCAAATGTTTGTTAGCGTATAATCGCGCCATTGTTTGTCGGATCAAAATTTCCTCTGCAAACTTTGTAGAGCTCGGTCCAGAGATTATCCGTGCCAAGTTTCGTGGCGATCGTACTTGCGGGTTCGGAGGAGTTAAGTAAAATAGGTTTTTCAGTTTTCGCGATGTAGCTCACTAAAAGTTTAGGCGGAAATGGGCGTGGCCTATACCAGGAGATTCAGCTCGATCCCCCGAACGCGTGGATATAAGGTTTTTGATATATTCCTTCGTAGTCGAGAGGTCCAAGCCCAAACGCGTTGACCTTGCTTACAGCGCCCCTAGCGGTAGAAGTGTGCGAATTTTTGCGTGTGAGTTACGTGCAGTGAATGTGACCTACCCTGTGAGTTTCAAGCGTCCCTAGCATTTACGGGGTATGCTGCAGTATGAGTTTTATGCACGGAAGAAAAAAATAATAATAACTAGAACTGCGAAGCAGTTGTAAACGGGTCCAAGCCACCTGTCGCCAGTCGCCCCACTCGCCGCTGGAGGCGCTGAAGTCGTCCCGGCCTACCGACGTCCCGCGTGAAGGTACCCGAGCGAGGTCTCGACGGGTCAGCTCGAAGCGAGGCTTAAACGCCGCTGCTTGAAAATGGCATTGAAACGAATGTGCTTAGCTGACGGCGCTTTGAGCTTCGACACGGCGGTCGCTTTTGGCCGAATCGCACCAAATCGCCAGCTGTCATCGGGGCCCCTCGGTGAAGAAGTGACCCAAATTTGGTGTCGATCGAGCTGCGGTAGTGGAGATATAAAATGCATGTAAGTCAATGGGAGTTATTTGATTTATGATGAACAGCGCCACCGTTTGGCCGATTGGCACCAAATTTGACACAGGCCTTCGGGAAGTCCAGCCGCATAAGGTCCCCAAGTTTGGTGTTGATCGGGCATTCCGAACCTTATCAAAATGTGTGCTGGTTTGAAATCCCATTCATTTCAATGGGGCTTCTGACCGGCTTTGAGCTTCGATTACAGCGGCAGCTTTTGGCCGATCTGCACCAAATGTTTGTGGTATCATCAGGGCCCCTCGGTGAAGAAGTGACCCAAATTTGGTGTCGATCGCAGCTGCGGTAGTGGAGATATAAAATGCATGTAAGTGAATGGGGTTTTTTTTAATATATGATGAACAGCGCCACCGCTTGGCCGATTGACACCAAATTTGACACAGGCCTTCGGGAAGTCCAGCCGCATAAGGTCCCCAAGTTTGGTGTTGATCGGGCATTTCAAACCTTGTTAAAATGTGTGCTGGTTTGAAATCCCATTCATTTCAATGGGGCTTCTGACCGGCTTTGAGCTTCGATTACAGCGCCACCTTTAGTCCGATCTGCACCAAATTTTTGTGGTATCATCAGGGCCCCATGGGGAACAATTGACCCAAATTTGGTGTCAATCGGATTTGTGGTTATGGAGATATAAATTGCATGTAAGTCAATGGGATGAATTTTTTCGTCTTTAAGCTGCAATAAAAGCGCCACCTATGGGCACATTAGGGTCCCCTTTGGTGCCTGGCATCAGGGGACCATGCTGAACAATTCGGCACTAGATTCATGTCAATGTGAGTTGTGGTTATGGAGGAACAAATTTTCTGGATTAAAGAGCGCCACCTAGGGGCAAGTCGCACCAAATTTTGCAGAGGCCCTCAGGGGGGCGTCCCTAATGAGTGGTCCAAATTTGGTGTCGATCGGCCATTGTAATCCGAAGTTATGACCTCACTTCCTGTTAGTAGCGTTTTTTGCAAACGTTTGTTAGCGTATAATTGCGACATTTTTGTGATATCAAAATTCCCTCTACAAACTTTGTAGAGCTCGGTCCAGAGATTATCTGTGCAAAGTTTCGTGTCGATCGGACTTGGCGGCTTCGGAGGAGTTAATTAAAATAGGTTTTCAGTTTTCGCGACGTAGCTCGAAAAAAAGTTTAGGCGGAAATGGGCGTGGCCTATACCAGGAGATTCAGCTCGATCCCCGAACGCGTGGATATAAGGTTTTGATATACCCTTCAGAAGTCGAGAGGTCCAAGCCCAAACGCTGTTGACCTTGCCTATAGCGCCCCTAGCGGTAGAAGTGTGCGAATTTTTGCGACTGAGGTACTCTTGAGGCTGCGAACCTAACTTGTGAGTTTCGCGTCCCTAGCATTTACAGGGTATGCTGCAGTATGAGTTTTATGCACGGAAGAATAAAATAATAATAACTAGAACTGCGAGCAGTTGTAAACGGGTCCAAGCCACCTGTCGCCAGTCGCCCTTCAGCCTGGAGGGCGCGAAGTCGTCCCGGCTTCGCTGGACGTCCCGCGTAAGGCCCCGAAAGTGAGGTCCCGACTGGCCTCCCGAACCGAGGTGAAACGCGGCGTGTTTGAAAATGCCATTGAAATGAATGGGCTCAGCGACGGCGCTTTGAGCTTCGATCACGGCGCCGCCTTTGGCCGAATCGCACTCAAGTCGCCAGCTGTCATCGGGCCCCTCGGTGAAGAAGTGACCCAAATTTGGTGTCGATCGAGCTGCGGTACTGGAGATATAAAATGCATGTAAGTGAATGGTAGTTTTTTGATATATGCTGAACAGCGCCACCGTTTAGCCGATTGGCACCAAATTTGACACAGGCCTTCGGGAGGTCATGTCGGATAAGGTCCCCAAGTTTGGTGTTGATCGGCCATTCCAAACCTTGTGAAAAGTGTGCTGGTTTGAAATCCCATTCATTTCAATGGGGCTTCTGACCGGATTTGAGCTTCGATTATAGCGCCACCTTTGGCCGATCTGCACCAAATTTTTGTGGTATCATCAGGGGCCCATGGGTAACAATTGACCCAAGTTTGGTGTCAATCGGACTTGCGGTTATGGAGATATAAAATGAATGTAAGTCAATGGGGAAAAAATTTCGTCTTTAAGCTGCAATAACAGCGCCACCTATGGGCACATTAGGGTCCCCTTTGGTGCCTGGCATCAGGGACCATGCTGAACAATTCGGCACTGGATTCATGTCAATGTGACTTGTGGTTATAGAGGAACAAATTTTCAGGATTAAAGAGCGCCACCTAGAGGCCAGCTGCACCAAATTTTGCACAGGCCCTCAGGGGCCCATCCCAACTTAGTGGTCCAAGTTTGGTGTTGATCGCCATTCCAAACCAAAGTTATGACCTCACTTCCTGTTAGTAGCTGTTCGCAAAAGTTTGTTAGTGTATAATCGCGCCATTTATTGTCGGATCAAATTTTCCTCTACAAACTTTGTAGAGCTCGGTCCAGAGATTATCCGTGCTAAGTTTCGTGGTCGATCGGACTTGGCGGTTTCGGAGGAGTTAATTAAAATAGGTTTTTCAGTTTTGGCGATGTAGCTCTCTAAAAGTTTAGGCGGAAATGGGCGTGGCCTATACCAGGAGATTCAGCTCGATCCCCGAACGCGTGGATATAAGGTTTTGATATACGACTTCGTAGTCGAGAGGTCCAAGCCCAAACGCTGCTGACCTTGCTTACAGCGCCCCTAGCGGTGGAAGTGTGCGAATTTTTGCGCCTGAGTTACTCTTGGGGCTGTGAAGCTACGCTGAGAGTTGGCGTGCTCTAGGAGTTACAGCGACCGCTGCAGTATGCGTTTATGCACGGAAGAAAAAAAATAATAATAATAATAAAACCGAGTAAAACAATAGGGTTCCCAGCCACTTGCGGTATGGGAACCGCTGTTACTATAAGCGCTGGTTCCCAGCCCACTTCGGGCTTGGACCCCTAATAATAAAAATAAAAATCCGAGTAAAAACAATAGGGTTCCATGCCACTTCGTGGTATGGCCCCCGCGATGCCTTGCAATCGCTGGGTTCCATGCTCACTCGGCTTGGACCCCTAACTAGAACTGCGAGCAGTTGTAAACGGGTCCAGCCACCTGTCGCCAGTCGCCTCTGCCCGCTGGAGGGCGCCATGAAGTCGTCCGGCCCGCCGACGTCCCCGAGCGAGGTCCCGACGGGCCTCCCCGAACCGAGGCGAAACGCGCCGTGTTTGAAAATGCCATTGAAATGAATGGGCTTAGCGACGGCCTTTGAGCTTCGATTATGGCGCCGCCTTTTGGCCGAATCACACCAAATCGCTCAGGTGTCATCATTGTCATCATTAATCGAGAGATTCTCAGCTTCACAGCGCTTATACTCGCGAGATTGTACGCGACTCACACGCCGAAGCTAGGGGAAGACAAGATGGCCTTTCACCTTGCGTAATTGGTGGGTTAGCCTGTCTGTCTGCATTTTGCATGAAGCTAACCAATAGACGCTCTCAAAATCCCTAAGGACCCACCCATCACCTCGAAGTGGGGGAAGTACAAAGATGATGAGAAAGGGAGGAAAGTCTGCGTGAAAAAAACATGGAAAAACATGTATGAAGAAGCGGAAAAATAATAAGATGCGGACAGAAAATGGCTAAGCCTTGCATTGAAAGAAGTTGTTGCAGCGGTTTTGGACCAGCGATGAGGATGAGGAACGAGTTTCGAGGGCCTCACTGTTTTGATTCCTACGATGAGGAGGAATACAAAAATTAGATCCATTTGACGCACGGGTAAGACTATTTATTTTATAAAACCTTGTTTGCAATGGTGCACTTAGTGCTTAGCTAACTGTGACCATCGTGGCTAAAACAAGCTCGCGTCTGTCGCGGCTTTCTGTTTCAGTAAGTTATGAACTTTGACAAATTGACTGCCCTTTAGTTTACTTTGTATAAAAGTTATTTTCTTGTGTAAAACTGGGATTCACTTTGAAATCGTAACGTTGCAGGCATGTCTACTGTTCTCTGTGATATACTTTTGATAACTCATGTGATATATCTTCACCTCCATTCACAATTTGAGTTATTTCTTGTAGTGATGAGTAGGCTAAATGTTTTGTCCATTGACTATTTTATTATAGTACTTGTACAGATGTGGTGTTTCATATCATTTTATCCATTTATGTTCAGTATATAAATACTAAGTGAGTGTAAATAGAAGTGACAGTATTCCCACATCTCATTCAGATGTTACTTGCTTTGATTTGGGGTGGACAGGGCGGGCAGCACAGAGAATAAATTGGGATAGATATAGAGAGTACAAAGATTAGCTGAAGGGAAATCTGTCAAAGCCTCACACATCCTCCACATTGTTGTTAGGTGGAAAGTGATGTGTGTGTGAGGGCGACCTAAAGGAAGACCAGAGAGGATGCGTAAACTGTCTTTCAATGAAACTGAAAATGCAAGCCCTAATTTGTTTTTTTTTGTTTTTTTGAGAGGATTCCCAGCTGCCCAGGGCCCAGTGAAACACAGGCACCATGACCTGTGCCTGCCACCATGAGTTGTGCCTGCCACCAGGTTACACCAGGATCCCAACATCAACCTACACCTGATCTACTCAGCAGCCAGCTCCAAGAAGATGGACAAAGACCTCCACCATCGCTCTCTATCTCCAGGTTTCAACCAGCTCAGAGACAGGGCTATGCTCATAACATGTAAATTATGTAAATAGTGGGGCTTTTCTGTGTTTTTTAATACATAGTCTTTATAAAGTTAAAACTTGACAATTTGTACATTGTGTAAATATTGTCAGTTGTGTGTTTTACATCTGTATGGCTTTTATATACATAGTAAACCTTTTGCTTGAAAGAAAGACCTGTTGTAATGCTTATTTTTTATTTGCACACATCCCCATTAAGCTTGATGTGTAGTAGGAAGTGATTATACAGTCCTGTTTTATTTCAGTCCCTCTAACATTAGGTGAAAGTAGTGTCACACACACTTGTACTAACACTTGGTGTATGTAACTGTCTTATTAAAATGTTATTATTGACATACATTAAAAACAATATTAATATGAAAGTAATTTCACAGTATAAGCACTGGGCTATCCATTGAAGTCGAATTTGTTTAGTCTTGTTTATAATAAAAGCATGTTGTGACAGAAACTGTAGGAGCTACAACCTCATGCAATATATTGATTTTAGAGGAGACTGTCACGGTTCTAAAGATCACAGAACCAGCCCTTTAGGATGTTCTGTTCTGAAGCTGTGGGCCTTTAAAACGTGGGAGTGGTTTTGGTAATTTATAATGAAGGTTTTATCAACATTTCAATGTTTTGGAAGCTTTATGTTATTTGGAATGTGGTTGTATGGAGAGAAATAATGTTTTAAAGATAACTCCCAATAAAAGTGAACATATTAACAAAATATGGATACTTGCCAGGTATATTTTAAAAAATTGTTTAACTGTTGTATATTAGTTTCGTTTCATCAATTTTACAGTTGCAGTTGTGTTTCAGGTGTATTAAAAGATATCCAGGTGCATTATAATCTACCTTATGATGGTTTTAATGGTTTATTGCATTAAAATAAAGCCTTTTTTCCAGGCGAGAATGAAAATATCATATTTTTCTGTATTTAATCTCCATGTAGTCTGTAATGGTAAAATAAATATGTTAATATACAATGGGTTTATATTCCTAGATCATGGAGGCTATGTTAATATTGGTCTCCGCTTTACAGCTAAGGGTTAAACACCTCAGGTCATTTCTCTTTATGTGTTAAATCAGAGATAGCATGAATATTATTGTGGTTTATTGTCTTTTGCTGTGTTTTTAATTCAATTTTATTTATATAGCCAAATCACAACAACAGTTATCTCACAGCTTTTCATAAAGAGCAGGTCTAGACCGTACTCTGAAGTTATTTACAGAAGCCCAACAATTTAACTGAGTGACACACTCACCTTAATGATCACGCCTGAAATGCTCACTTTGAATTAATTTTGCGGGTTGGAGAAGTTCCTGTGAATCAACGTGCAGGATAATAACATAGGCAATAAATTAAATCCAGAGCAAATAACCGCAGTTTGCAGCGTCAAAGGTCTTCAGTAATACAATACAGGTATCTCCAGTGCAAAACAAACATGCAGTGGTTCAATTAGAACAAACTATAACGGTAGGTCACCGAGAGAAAACTGGAATCAAACATGGATTGAGTGGATGTTGTTACAATAAAGGTCATCATGTTTGAAAGATAAGCTGTATGTATAAAAAGTCTCGAAACACATAATTGTTTTTGATAATGGTAATAGTAGTCACAAAGCTAATATGACTATCATTGACATTTAGTAAAAAGTTTGGCAAAAGAAATAACCATGTTGACTTGTAAGCTTATTTTGTAACCATATGTAAGGAAAACCAGTAAAACCAAACACACAGTGAAAGCACTGAATGTCCATAACCATGTCTGTTTGCTTTCTTGCTTTCTCCCTCCCATCATATTGTACTTGACAAGTTAAAATCAATAGGGTGGTGAAGGTGCAGTTGATAAGATGCCTACCTTTATTATAAGAGACCTGGGTTTAATTCCCCACTGTGATCCATCCACCATTGTGTCCCTGAGCATGACCCTAGTTGTTCCAGAGGTGTGCGACCTCTGACATGTGTAGCAATCGTAAGTCACTTTGGATAAAAGTGTCAGATAAATGTAAATGGCAACAAACTTAATAAAGAAATTTACAGCAGAATTGTTTAATATATATAATTGTTTAATGTAATAACATTAAACCCCGCACACATTCTAACTCCCACATGTCCACACGTCTCTGTGGGCTCACTTATTTGTTATTACAACATTAAAAGAAAACAAAAAGATGCGCTCAATCAAAAATTAAATTTAAATACTGTACTGAACTGGTATCATATACTCAAACTTGTACTGAAACTTACAAAATAAAAAATGAAAAAACAAAAAACACATGTTTAATCGTGTTCCTCTTCCATATTGTCAGGGTCTTCATACTGTGTAGTAGCTTCTCTCATGTCTGCACACATGAACAGAAAAATGCAGGCAATCAAAAATAAAATCCAAATACTGTCCATTTTACTGTAAAGAATTACACAATGTGGTGAAAATGTAACATTGGGGCCAAGTTGGTACAAAATGTCATTTGTTTGTATCAGGGCTCGAGACTAACGGCGTCCTATCGTCCTGGGGACGATAGAAAATGTGTTTAGGACGAACAGAAATATTCTCGAGGACGCTTACAGGACGAAAGCCATTTTTGTATGTGTGTTAATTTATTACTATCCTATTAGGCTACTTAGAAAATGCCAAAATTAACCGACCAAGCGCTGAGTACAACGGAGCGCGTCTTTTCATGCTGTTACTATAGTTACTATCACTGGCCGGTGTGACGGCTGGAGTGTTAACTAACGATATGCTGTGTTAACGTCACTACACTGTAAAGTTTAGTCCACTTTACTGTCTGGCAGGAGCAGCTGTTATTTACCCATGATAGGAACTAATGTGCGCGTATCAGCTGTTAGTCCTGTCAAGCGCTGCACACGATAACTCTCACTACGTTTTATAGTGCGCTTACTTTATCGCGGGGGTGGGGGGGGGTGGCCTCAGCCGATGCATTGGTAAAACGGCCGTCAGTAAAATGCATGTTGCAGACTGTATATAGGACGGTGGCAGGTGAAAGTGCGACCAGTTTTTGTAAATGACATGATAAATTGGTTAGCTAGCTCACAGCGATGTTTACCGGTTTGATGCTCTGACTTAACGAGGCGTGACAGTGCGCCTGCGCAACAGTGGAGAATGACGTATGACTTATGGAATTTACTATAGTCATACGTCACCACCCCGTTTTAACAACTAAGCAACTTTGAGCACAAAATTAAGCTATTTGTCAAAAAATATTTGGCGAATTATGTGGGCAATCAACATTGTGAGGAAGTGACTCAGAAAATAAACAACGGTAACGTTAAACAGATTGAGCACCTCGCATCAGCGTGTCTTTACCTTACACCTAGGCTATAGGCCTATATAAAAATCATACATAAAAGGCTTCAGCACAGAACATCATGGCCCATCCCAAAATCCAATCACAAACAAAATAACGAGACAACCTCCTAGAGCCAGAACCACAGCCGCTTTCAACGGGGGAAAGAATATCTGCCAATATTATTATATTTATTTAGCTCCATTCAAAGTAGTTATCCGTAAACAGGTAAAAAACCCTGAAAAATAACAGGAGTTAAATGCTTTTTTGTATTCATGCAGAACTTTTTTTTTCTTTTTCTACATGTAGGAAATTAAGAGAAAAATACAAAAAGCTGTGGCAATAAATGGGCAAGGAATATCTGCCAATAATATAGTGTGTCAGTGTCATAGCTTATAAATTCTCTATCTATCTTTGTTTTACCACCTCCAGCTTCTCTTTTTTTACATTTTATTTTGGGACGGTTGACATTCACTTTAGGAGGTTCAAATTGTTTTTCAGGACGGTTCAAGGACGGAGGTGAAAAAAGTTAGTCTGGAGCCCTGGTTTGTATACTAACTGTTTTTGCATTGTTTATATTCTGCAATCTGCAATTCTTTGTACTGGTCCCAGCAAGGTTGAAGTTACAACCTGAGCTTTGTGGGAGTCTCTAATATCCTAACTAATGTTAGTGTCAGAGATAAAAAAAAAAGGTTCATAAGGAAAAGAGAGAGATCATTACTTTTTTGTGAGTCAACACTTCTTTCTGTCACACATGCAAAGGCACAAAGATACAGATACAGCAGTCCACTACAAGCCTCACAAATGTACGATTTTGCAACAAAGTTTAAGTTTCTATAGCCTGAAAAATGCCATCACAGACTTTTGCAGTATAATATCACCATGAATATTAGGTCTAATATTGAATTGTTATTATTTTACGCACAGTTGTCCACTGGCACACAGTAGCAAGCATATTATCATATGTAGTACCGTTCTAATTACAGGATGCATCAAATAGCTAATAATAGCTTACTAAACAAATAAGCAGCAGGCAATACAGAGTGTTAACCTGTTACTTCAAAATTGTGACGCCATGTTGTGAGTGCAGCCTAGATTATTTGGAAAGTATGTTAATTTAAGTCTATTTCTATCATCTACTAAATAACAGATGTAATAACAATGAAAAATACTTAATTTGTGATTCAAAATATTGGTTCTTGATAAATGATATAGAGACCCCCACATATGCATGATTTTCTTGCTTCCACTGGAGCTCACACCCTCCTTTTGGGAAGTGAGTGCTGCAACTTGAACTCCAGGTCAGAGTAACATTTTTTCGCTTAAGTAACATATCACATGACAAAGTTGAGTTACATTTACAGTATCAACTAATTAAATATTGCTTCAACAAATCATTTGTTTAAGTTCATTAACATTCATCACTCACTTTAAAACCCCCCTCCAGCCAGTTTTAACGAGTCTTTTTGATGAACGTTCTTTCTCAAACACAGAATGGGGGTGTGGTTAATAGTCAGATGTAACATTACTATGACAACCAAAAACTGACCGCTGGAGTGTCACTAACGATATGCTGTGTTAACATCACTACACTGTAAAGTTTAGTCCACTTTACTGTCTGACAGGAGCAGCTGTTATTTAGTCATGATAGAAACTAATGTGCGCGTATCAGCTGTTATCAATCACACAGTCGATGGTCCCGTCACGTGCTGCACATGATAATTCCCACTATGTTTTATACTGCGCTTAGTTTACCACAAGGCTGGGGGGTGTCTCTGCCGATGCATTGGTAAAATGGTTGTCAGTAAAATGCATGTTACAGACTGTATATGAAACGGTGGGAGGTGAAAGTGCGACGCGTTTTCTGTCCTCCAACATCTCATGCACAGATGCCATAATGAACATATCTACTGTAAGGTCAAAGTAAATTACATGATAAATTTCAATTTAATTAGCGTTATTGGCATGACTGTGAAACAATATTGCCAAAGCATCATAGATATAACAGAACAACAATCAACCCCAGCAATAAATTGGTTAGTTAGCTCACAATTATGTTTATCGGTTTGATGCTCTGACTTAACATGGCGTGACAGCTTTTATGGAGGCATGACAGTGTGCATGTGCAAGCTTGGAGAATGATGTATGACTAATGGAATTTACTATAGTCATATGTCACCACCCCGTTTTAACAACTAAGCAACTTTTGCAACTTTGAGCACAAAATTAAGATATTTCTCAAAAGATATTTTGCAAACTATGTGGGTAATCAACATTGTGAGGAAGTGACTCTGAAAAATATGAAATATCATAGAAATGTCAAAATACACTGGAGAGGGGTTTTAAATACATGAGACTTCAATTTAACAGACTTACCATCCCTGACAAGGCAGCAGGAAGCCTGATGGACTTCAAACTCTGTTTTTAGAGTTTGATGTTTCTCCCGGACATCTTCATAGAGTTTCTTCATGGTGCTTGCCTGCTGCTCTGCAGCACTGATTTTTCGAATGAGGTGGCCAAATTCATTTAATATACTTGCAAAAGTGGAGATGCTCTGCCTGTAGATATCTTCCTTGGGCACAGCAGGATCTTGTAACCCATACTGCAATCAGAAAAGAATGCACCATATGAAATTTATCAATACTACTTAATCTACAAGGAATAATCTGTTGTTTAAAAACAAAAACATAAATAACTGTTAATGTCAGAATAGAAAAACAGGCAGTCTTTGATTTGGAGTTGGTGATTCATTTTATTCTTATTCCTTCTGAATAACGAATGAAGATAATCTTTAAACTTTAGTCAATTTGTGTTTTGTCATGAACCATGAATGGATGTCATCTAGTGTATTCTTTTTTTGGAAGCAAATGTAATTGGTAAAACCTTCAAGGTAAAAGTGGACCAAGGATAAATTTTAGTTTTGTAACAAATTGCTATGTGGAAGTTTAACCAGCAGAGGGCTCTTTACCGTAGCTCAGGTACCTAGAAGCTATACAATTTATAGATGTCTTTAAGTAACCTTGATGTGCAATGTGTGCAACTGTGACCCAGAATTTTTTCTCAAGGATCAATAAAGTATTTCTCAAAATGCAAAGCATTGACCTTTGCTGGTGGTTTATCAAACAGAATTAAACTCAAGAAGGTAATAAAAGAGCTGAAAGACCTGGAGATTTGAGAGACCTGAGAACATGCTATTTAACTCTTGATAGTATTCACCAGGTTTCACATATAGGTAGGCCTAAATGACTAATTAGAACATGCTGCATTAAAAATATTTAATCTACTTAACTAACATAATAGACCTACTATATATTACAATGGTTCTTAAAATTACAAAAATACTAAATTATACTCCAACTCTAAAGATTTGTTTTGACACAGACAGGGCAAGAGTACATTAGTAGTAGTAAGAATGTAGATGAAGTATTGTACACACTTCAAATTCAGTGATTGTTGCTTTGGTAGCAGTTCTGCCATAGGCTCTTTCTATAAATACAAGTCAGAACTGTAACAGGAAGAGCAATTTTTTTAGTTTTTTATTATTAGTTGTGTTTTTTATTTTAGTTAAAGCTCCCTCCAGTGTATTTTGACAATTCCATGATATTTCATATTTTTCTGAGTCACTTCCTTACAATGTTGATTACCCACATAGTTCGCCAAATATTTTTTGACAAATACTTAATTTTGTGCTCAAAGTAGCAAAAGTTGCTTAGTTGTTAAAACGGGGTGGTGACATATGAATTTTGTAAATTCCATAAGTCATATGTCATTCTCCAAGCTTGCGCAGGCGCACTGTCATGCCTCCGTAAAAACTGTCAGGGCTCATTTAGAGCATCAAACCGATAAACATCGTTGTGAACTAACCAATTTATCATGTCCTTCACAAAAACGTGTCGCACTTTCACCTGCCACCGTCTTGTATACAGTCTGTAACATGCATTTTACCGACGGCCGTTTTACCAATGCATCGGCGGAGACACCCCCCCACCTCCGCGTTAAAGTAAGCGCAGCCGGTCTGTTTTGGGTTGTCATGGTAATTTTACGTTTGACTATTAACCACACCCCCATTCTCTGTTTGAGAAAGAACGGTCGCCAAAAACATCCGTTAAAACTGGCTGGAGGGGCTTTACCAAAATGTAATACTGTAATGTTTTTTTCATGTTCAGATTAAATGTAGTTTTGGTGTATTAAAAACATTCTCTTTTGTTTAGTTGTAGTGGTTTAGTTTGTAAATGTGTCCCAGTTTCCTGGAATCAGATGAATGTGAACACTAAAAACACCACATTTAATACTTACACTTAGTAGCTGCAACTCCTGGCGGAGTTTCGCCACTTCCCGGATGTGCAATTACTGGGAGTTTGTACGGTGATGACATATCTGACAAACATAATACATTCCACATTAAAACAATTACAAATAACAGTCTAACTAAAACACTATGGATGATTAGGGTAGACCTATTACCTAAGACGATTAAACAGCTGATACCTTGTATTAGGACAATTGTCTTTTATTATTGAAGGAGACCTATTATGTTCATGTTAAACATGGCCAACGTTTCAAAAAATAATTTAAAAGTATTTAAAAGAATTTCCTATGAGCAAAAGTCTCAGATTTCATCCTCTTCTGAATTCTCTGTTTTGAATTGCTTTTTCTACCAAGAGCTCCGTCGTGGGTAATACTGCGAAGAATCGGCGCGTTGTTTCATATTTGGGCATAAGCTCAGTACAGCAACAGCAGTAATGGCTCAGTCTGCCTGTTCTGCTTAGCAACAAAGACAGGCTGGTAACATGCTTCAGGTATTGGCCAATCAGAAGACAGTGGGCTTAGCGAAAAATAAGCACGTGCTGCTTTTTTTTCAGACAGAGGCTGGGATGAAAGTCTACATGAAGAGCCATTATTAGAAAAAAAAAAAATATATATATATATATATTTTGCTTTAAATCATGCAAAGCTGCCATACAGAAGTCAATATAGGTCTGGAAAAGTAGTATAATAGGTGCCCTTGGTTGAAATGACTTACAACCCAAGTAAATATGCAATAATTTAAATATATTTCCACAAGAGAAATATAAATTGCTTCAAAATTATGTTAATGTTAACTGAATGACAGAGTGAAAAAGACTTAGTGGAGAGGAAAAGGTTAAACCCTCTATCTTGTCAATTAATATTGCTAAAGTAATAATCAGTTACTCTATTAGTATTAGTATCATTGCTCATATTAGCTAACACATGAGGAATAAGGATGGTAAAAACAGGGATTTTTTGAAAGGTGTAAGCCAAGTATTAGTTATCATGCAAAGTCAATTAAAGCATTTAACCTGCATGTTTTAGTGTTTAAACATAGCAGTTTCGGTGCGTTTATTCATTACTTACCTCCAAAATTCCACCGGGACTCTGGGTGTGTCTGCCGTGTGTCGTCTGCCGTGTGTCGGTGTAACGTGAGCATAGACCTGTGCAACGTCACGACAGAGGTGAGCGCGCAACAAGCGGTGCGTTTAGATGCAGTAGGAAATTCCATAGATCCGTTGTGTAAAGAAAATAATAATTAATCTCTGGTAAAGAAATGGCAACAGTTGCAACATTAAATGTTTTGTATTATGCATAAATTAATTAGAACGACAGTTGTTAACATTTCTTTCTGAATACTATTACAGTTTAATGCCAATAACATGAATGTTAATGTTTTTGATGTGTAGTAAAGTGGCACATCACGTTCAGTTTTTGAAGATAAATGCATTTTATTCAACAGAAAAATTTATGTAATACAATGCAGTTGACTTTTAAATGTTCGACTTTTTCAAACAGCTGTAAAGTTTGTTTAAATAATTCAAATAAAAATGTTTGTCTGTGTTTTCCCCGGTTTTCCCTGACCGGAGCACTGCATGTAGTTATTTGTAGCGGGGGGGTTGCATCAGATGCTTTTATTCAGCCTGATCTTGGTAAAAAGCGAAGGAAAATACACATAAGTTGATTTATCAGCTTAAATATTAACACAGAGACAGTTTTTTCATTTGATATTAATGGTTTTATCCACGATGTGTGTTTTTTTAATCAAGCAACCCCGTCTCCCGTAATGGTTCAGTCCACTTTCAAATCTAAACGCGCCGTTGGGATTTGCTCTGTGGTTTCTTAGACACTGGTGAGTGAGGACGTGTTTTGAAGCTACTCCCTCTTTGCGATTGAAAGTCTTTGCTGGCTTTTAAGCAGACTGAGGATATCTCTACACCCTTTGAGTCTACTTTGAGGACGTTTCTTCGACTTTTAAGGTAAGCTAAACTCCAGCCTTCAGTGTTGGTCAAGTATGCTAACGGTCGCGTGCTAACGGTAGTATGCTAACGATAGCATGCTAACGGTACCCTGTTAATGTTTGCTTTGTGTTGGACTGTGTTTGCTTTGGTGTATTAAGCTACAATTCACTGCTAGCAAGCCTGTGTGGAGCCCAGCTAACAAAGGACAGCTTTGGTTATAGTGGAGTTGGCTTGTAGAGGTTAGCATTGTTAGGCTCCAGAGTTAGCTGTTGTTGCATGCCCTCCCCTCCCTCCCTCCCTCCCTCCTCCCTCCGCGTCGTGCTACTGTTGCGTGTGTGCGCGCGCGTGCGTGCGTGTGTGTTTGCTGTTATTTAAAGTGGTTTTCTTATTGTGCTATGTGCTAATATCTGTGAGCTTTTACTGCCTTTAAGTTGTATGGTTTAGCTGACCAGCTAGTGATAGCTCGTGTCGTCACCCCCCACACACACACACACACACACACACCGCCGCCGCTGCCACCGTTTATGTGTGTATATGTGTGTGTGTGTGTGGCGCTGAGTTTGTATCTTAAAGGCTAATCTCTGTGAGCTTTTACTTTAACCTGTTGAAAGTAGGAGCCCCCGGTACCGGGGGCAACGGAGCTCAGGGGGTATGAAAAATCGCAAAAAATATTTTGTCCGCCATTTTGACTCCGAAATGTGCCGAAGTTGTTGTTTCGGGTCTACTCGGGCGTCATCTTGATTATTGCGCAATAGCGGGCCTGCATTCGTCTTTTTCTGCAGAGAGAAAACATAAGGCTTGAGAACACAGGGTGTTTTTTGGCATTTTGTGGCCGATCCGTTTGAGATATATAGACATGCAGGGTATCAAATGAAAGGTCTGCTCAAGCCGAATCGATTGATACCACCACCAGTACTGTGGGATGTTCCGTTCTCAATCTACAGGCCTGTAAAGTCTGAGAGGGATTAAAGTGACAAGAATGTTGATGAATACTCCTGTTTTTATTAATATTTCAGGTTTTTTTCATTTGGATCTTAGTTGTATGGGCAGAAAAAGTGTTTTAAAGACATCTATCAATAAAAGTCAGCATTTTAAACAATAAATATTGCCACAATCTGGAAATTCGCTTGGCATATTTGATAATGTTGTATGATAACTGTTGTATTTTAGTTTATTTTCATGTGATTTACAGTTACAATTGCCTTGTATGTGTATTAGAAGATATCCAGTGGCATTAAAAACGACCTCAGGATGGGTTTGATGGTTTATTGCATTAAAATATAGTTTTTTTTTCAGGCGAGGATAAAAATATCAAATTTATTCTTTATTGCATGTCACTGTTGCTTAAACCTGTCTTGATGTCTTGTATTGTTGGCTGTGAACAATTATTCAGTTCAGTTTTATTTATATAGTGCCAAATCACAACAGTAATTATCTTATAACGCTTTTCATAAAAGACCAGGTGTAGACTGTTGTCTGTCACATTACTAGAAGCAGAGGCTAAGGTTTCAATCAAACACAGTTTCAGATTTGTGAAACTTTTATTCAATTAGTGAAAATGCTTTAAAGGACTATTTCACTGCTTTTTTCATGTGTAGACCACATTAGACCAGGCCCAGATCCAAAACCACAATACATAGAGATTTCAAATCTGGACTAGATTTTCCCACAGAGGCTAAGGTTATATATAATAAATTAATAATTTAAATATAATGCAGTATCAGCAGCTTGTTCATTTAGCTTACGTTTCTTTTTTGGAAAGTGCACACACCTTTCTTCTATGTTTGCACTGCATGTTTTCTTATTAAACTTTCTTAAAGCATTTTATTTACCATTTTTAGTGCTAGCAACATTTTTGACAAATACTGTAAAAAAAGTGTGTATATATAGTTAGAGGCTTGGCAGAGAGGCTGGAGGTCTGTCAGTTTTGTGTGAAAATGGTGTACTTGTTTAGTCAATATGGATAATAGATAAAAAGTCAGTGTTGTGGTGCTCATAGAAAATACTGTATGATATCTGTAACTTGACCCTGAGGCTGTGGTCCCACAGTCTTGACGGCCAGTCTGCCACTGTACTAAGTATAAGCACATCCTCAGGTGACCAGTGGCTGCTGTGCTGACTGTTATGTGTTGTATTGTCAGATGTCTGAACTGCACACACTTGAAAAAATTAACAAAATAAAAAACAGAATTAGATATGGAGATAAAAAGAAGCACTGAAGATATTAGAAAACCAGCAACTACAAAGAGAAGTGATTTAGTGTACTAGAAGTAGACTGTAAGCCAAACTGTAACACAATGTATTGCGGTAATCATTGTTTACTCTCCCAAACACGCAGTTGTTTCATGAATAAACTGTACAATATATCCTCCTTATTGAAGTAGGAATGTAATTTGAGAGTATTATAAAATGAAATAGGAATCCTACATAGTGTGTGTGAGTTTCTTGAGTGACATATAATGTCCGAGCTCACTTTTAAAGGCACAATATAACATTATAATTATGACAGTTTCAGTTAAAGGCTGTGATATTTTTAGCTTCTCACACATTCAGTCGGTCCACAATTGGCTGCCACACTTTCTTTCAGCTGGTTTATTGCTGTACCCGTGTTACTTTTTCTTTTATTTATCCTTTTTAATTATTTTATATTTTTCAAGGGCTTTTATTACACATAAAC